>WYDI02030752.1:61368-112247 GCA_009867235.2 Psittacus erithacus
CCTCACCACCCTTACAGTAAAGAACTTCTTCCTTATATCCAATCTAAACTTCCCCTGTTTAAGTTTAAACCCATTACTCCTTGTCCTGTCACTGCAGTATGAAGAATGATTTATTTATGTTTTACCTTTTAGGGATAGAGACCCTAGAAACAGAGGAATTGCAATGCTGGAACCAGTCTGAACCTGTGTTTTATCTTAGTCTTGTATCCTGCTTCAAACAATCATCAAAAACAGCTAGATCAGAAAACTGCAGAAGAAATCTCTACTCATGATAATAACCCCACAGGATAAAAGTCTTCCTATCCTTATCACATATACCCTTAAGCATCAGGCTTTTTATTTATTATACACATTTTTTTTAATGCTACAATATGTTCTCATGATGCATGTAAATGTCTAACCCTTTTTTAATGCTATATAGCCCACAGCCCTTGCAGATGCAGGCGTCAGCATGGAGAAGTAGATGCTTTAGTGCTAAAGGTAAGATACAAAATAGAAGAGGTATGGTATGAGCTGCATTTTAAAATAAAATTCAACAAAAAGAGTTGAATGTCGGAGTGCAGCAGAAAGAGTGGGCTGTTTAGAGAGTGCTTGTCCCACTGTATGAATGCCGCCAATACAGACCAGCAGCAAATGGGGTGTGGGAGACAGGCAAAGCTGCAGCTCACCAAGTGTGGAGTGCAGAAGGAGGCTAAAAAGATGTAAAGTGGGTGAGACAAACATAAAGATCAGACATTATCGCACATGGATACAAGTGTGCAACACATGGGATCACAAGCTCATTTCATTCCCTAACCGTTTCTACCTATTCTGTTTTTACCTATTTCTGTTTTATAGGATGTGTTTTGTTCAGTGTATCTTGATCCTGTATTCTTTTACCCTTGCATTTCATTCGGATGGCAGAAGACAATATTTAAGTTCTCAGTATAAAGAGCAGTCAATGAAAAAGAAATTGTTGCAAGGTAGTACTACTAGACAACTGTATGAAGCAAAGTCTAAATATATTTGTTTGTTCCATAACTTTTTTTTTTTACATATATTTATTAGGAAAATAGAGAAAACACTGAACTGCTAGCTAATTTTCAGTTTGGATCTGTTTTGCTTCCAATTTACAAGATTACAAAAAGTTCATACTGTCTTTATTATATTATTACTTACAGTAGCAAATCCCTTTTAAGTTATAAATGCCATGGATATTTCAATGTGGTGTGTGAAGGCAGAAGCAGTCGTAAGACTGCATGAAAATTTCAGGTGCTTTTCTTCTGCTATGTTTAACACTCAGAACACACAGACTAATCAGATGGTGCCAATAGTCTGAATGCTATCTTGTATATCACTAGCCCCCTGGGATGGAATTAATATGTATCACTAGGCAGGTAAACAAGTCTGGATTATGCCTGGCTGCTTGAGGGAAACTGAATCTCTGACTGGCTTTATTCAGCCACAGAAGAGCAAAGAGAAGAAGGGTATGACCCTAACCACATACTACACAGCTTGTTTTGAGAGTTCATCCAACAGACAAGATCTGACAAAGCCCCATACAGCTCTGAGAGTTAAGGCCTCCCAGTCCTCAGTATTTCTTACGGCCAAGCTTAGATATCTCCTCCTTCAGTAGCCTGGGATTCTTTTGAACTGATGCTGGCCACTGAAATCCCCCAAATATTCCAGTGTTTATAGGGCTTTGTTTTGAGTCCTCGATTTTGCTGTAGGAGTCAACTAGGAAAATGTTAAACATGGCAACGCCAGAATCTGGTGTTTAGGCATAGGTTAATTTTGTAAGCCACGACAGACCCATGATTGCATCTGTTATGGAAAACAGAGGTGAGAGAGAGCCTGGGAGGAGAAGTAGGATTGGGAAAGATCCAGAAAGCTGTGATTTATGATAGTGTAGAGAGTCCCCCATAGTGGTCTGTCTCAGTGGCTGACCATGGTGGGAGTAGTTACATAGAGCTACATCTATAGTGTGTTACTGACCTTTCTCTCTTCCTTTCTTCCAATTTGTTGCTATAAACAACTGGATATTTTGGCTACATCTAGAAGCAAACCTATAGTCACTACTGAAGCTCTAAGGAGACCTAAGAAAATAACCAACCAGCCAATGAATAATTCATCAAATGCTGGAATGATTTTAATTGACTTCATGATATGCTGTTTAGTATTAAGGAAGTGTATCTCCAGATTAGGAAGTCTATTTTCCTTTGTTATTATTTTTTTAGGTTTTGTGTAAAATGACTGGGTTTTATTTTTAATCTTCATAAAATAAAAGGCTTTTATCTTCCCCACACATCTAGGAAGAGGTCTTTGTAATCAGTTAAAAATGGTAAATTGACACACAACAGTTTGGGGAGTTCCCAGACATTCCACCTGTACAGCAGAGTTCTTGGAAGTACACACAGCCTGTTCAGGCACATCCGATGCCATCCATGCTGCTTACTGTCCTGTTGGTACATACCCCAGTAACTCACTGTGGTTTAGCACATGGGGTCCTGAAATTCAGGGGTATATTTTTTTCACCTTGCTGCTCTACTTTGGGAAGACAAATAAATCACCTATACAAGGTGATAGCCAACATCTGTGATGTAGTGCAAGTGCTGAGCAGTATCTGTAGAGTGAATTTAAACACTCTGGGAATACATCTGGTAACTTCAGAAATGCATTAGTGCAGGACAGATGCATACCTCTCGCTTCTGGTCAACTTCTCGAGTTGTGGTATAAGCAAAAGTTGCATATTCATAAATGCAAAGCACAATTCAGTATTGTTCATTTGGCCATTTAACAGTCGAATCTGGAGCATAATCTCAGTTGTACCTCTCAAGAGATAAACTGTAATATCCGTAAGAATATCCATAAGGATATTCCTCACGCATGCTATGAAGTCTAGAATAGTAGCCTTTCTGCAGCTGTTCTTCTAACCTCCTTCCAAGGGCAACACCAGGTAGCAGGTGACGGCAAATGGTAGCTTGCTGGGTGATATCCATACTCCCTCTTTTATCATCAGTATGAACTGCCAGAAGAATCAGGATCCAGGTTTCCTATACTTCATTCACCTCAGTGAAGTTACGAAAATTGTGCCAAAGGACAGAAGTTGATTAAACCCAAAGTTTCTCCAACACAGTGCTTCAATGTAGCTGTTTAGTCATTGACATACTGTTCTTCACTTTCTCTTACACATTATTATGAGGGGAAAAAAAAACATTAGTAATCACTGGATTAACTTCTCTCCAGGCTACTGTGCAGCTGTTCACAATTGGGTTTTTGTTGTTGAAAACTATTGGGTATTGTGCTTTTGTTTTGAGATTTCCTTTCTCTCCTATACACTAAAGCTGAATGAAGGTTTACTTTTAAAGGTCATTTCAAAGTGTGGTAACATTGGTAGGTGTATTTCCCCTCTGAACTACTGTGGCAGCTTGACACTGGGAGGTCATACATGGCCAAGTATTAATTACAGACTCCACAAGTTTTGCAATAGCTGAGCGTAGGCCACCCGTCTAGAATTTTATTCATTCCCTTTACTCATCTGTGGAAAATCAACACCACCGTAATAATTCAGGCATATTCAAGATCAACTCCTGTTTTTAAAGATATGTGTATGTCCTGGTTTCAGCTGGGATAGAGTTATTTTTCTTCCTTGTAGCTGGTGCAGTGCTGTCTCCAGCCTGAGAACAGTGCTGATAACACTGATGGTTTTAGTGGTTGCTCAGTAATGTTTACTCCGACCAAGAACTTTCTGAGCCTCATGCTCTGCCACGGAGGAGGGAAAGCCAAGAGGGAGCAGAGACAGGACACGTGACCTGAACTAGCCAAACAGGTATTCCATACCACAGCACGTCATGCTCAGTATATGAATGGGGAGGAGTTACCTGGAAGGGACTGACTGCTGCTCCGGTTGGGCTGGGTATTGGCCAGCAGGTGGTGAGCAATTGTACTGTGCATCACTTGTTTTCTGAGCTTTCATTTCTCCTTTTTTGTTGTTTCCTATTGTTATCCGTATTGTTATTGCTGGTAGTCTTTCTATTATCACTATATTCTATTTTAGTTTTGAACTGTTCTTATCTCAACCCATGGGTTTTACATTCTTCTGATTCTCCTCCCCATCCCGCCCAAGGGATGAGCGGGCGGCTGCATGGTACTTAGTTGCCAGCTGGGTTTAAACCACAATGTGTTATGTCATGGTGTATTTTATTTGGAATGTTCTGGTTGAATACTTTCTAGCCCTGTTGATTTAGTACCTTTGATTTTTCCAGTCACTGCAACTACTATTTCAAAACAGTTAAGACAAAATACCTGTCAGATGATGGAAGTCAACCATAATACAAGACATCTGAGTGTACCATGACAGATCATACAGCTGAAAAATCTGTACTCCATTACCCATTCAGAATTGTCCTTCTCTCTGACCTTTCACAACAAAGCAGGAGGGGCTTCCACAACTTCACCTGCATGATAAAACAAATACTCAGTAATTATTTGATAACTCAAGGGCAGCACTTTCTGTATGATACAACTTGGTTAGACTAAGAGAAGTTGGGAGGTAGTTTAGGAGAATTGCAGTAGATGAAGTACAGCTGACAGAGTGACCTGTGCCTTGGATGTTTTATCATTATATTATCTGCCTTTGACTCTTCAAGAATTTTAAAGCATTTGAATTACAAGTTCCTATGGTAACTCACATGTTGTAAAGGACCAAGCACAGTGGGACACAGAGTGGCCCAGGGCTGGTGCTCAGCATGTACAGGTTCAGAGTTTGACTGCAAGGACAGAGCTGAAGAGACATCTAGCTGTCTTCTGCATGGCCAGTGAGATCTTTTACTTGACATGTCACCTGCAACATCTGATAGAGCAAAATATTACACCACCTTACATCAAAATGGGAGGAAGCAGTATCTTCCTCACATTACATACTTTCAAGAGAGCAGTGGGGATAAGGAGACATTGCAACTAATGCATACTATTCTTAGTTTTAATATGATGTTGGGCAGCATGGCTAAACTACACACTCAGAAAGTGAATCTCATCCAGAATTCTTGGTATGACCCTGGAAATCACTAAAGTTCACATAATTAATAGAAGTTTCCCTTTATTTGTTTTCCTGGGTTCAATTCACTACAGTTCAACTCCAGGTTTTTTCCTAGCATGGAGTTTGCAAAAATAAAAAGCTTCGGGAAAACAAGTCTTGCGACAGCCGGTGACCACTGCCGCCTCAGCAGCGTCTACCAGCGGCAACTTTGGCATCGAAGTTCCTATGGTTTGAGAGGGAAACGCCGGGAGCCAGCTAAACGAGCTCCTGCGCTGCGAGGCCCGGCAGCTGCAGCCCCACCGAGCGGACCCTCGCCCGCTGCAGGCCCCGGCCCAGCTTTGACGGCCACAACCGGAACTGCGCTCGCGCCCCGCCCGGCAGCGGGGTCCGCACCGACCCGGTGCGGAGACCTGAATCCCTTCGAGGCGGGAGGCCCAGATCAGACGTCGGCTACGAGGGGGTCACATAGGAGCCGGGCAGAGGGGCGGCACTGCCGCGATGAGAGAGGCAAGGCAGTGCGGGACACCGAGCCCCTCACAGTACGGCCCGGCTCAGCCCCGCCCCGGTCCCCCGCGGGGCGGCGGGGAGCGGCCGGGCAGCCCCGGCGGCCTCCGCCTCCTCTGGCAGCGCGGGGAAGGACAGCAGCTAGAGGGAGCTCCTCCGGACTGCATCTGCCCGTGCGCCCCGGTTCCTTTCATAGGCTCCCCCGCCCCGTCCCCTCCCTCCTTCCCCCGTGATGGCGGAGGACAGCGAGTCTGCGGCCAGCCAGCAGAGCCTGGAGCTGGATGACCAGGACACCTGCGGCATAGACGGCGACAATGAGGAAGAGGCCGAGCACGCCAAGGGGTAGGAGCGCTGCGGGACGGCCGGGTGGGCACAACCCGGGGAGGCAGCCCCCGTGTCTGCTGCTGCTGCTGCTGCGGCGGCAGTAGGGCTGGACGTGCCACCGCGGATACTGTGCGCGGCAGACAGGGCCGGGCCGGGTTTCCGTTGCCACCCGGCGAGGGCGGGCAGGGGAGCGCAGGGGATGCGAGGCGTGCTGCTGTCAGCCGGCGGGCGGCCTGCATGGCGCGGCGCGGCCCGGCCTGGTCCTCCTCCGCGGCGCCTGCGCGTGTACGGCCCGCGGAGCCCCGCCAGCGGCACCCCGCGTCCTCCTCCCGGACCGCTCCGTGCTGCGGCTGGCAGAGTGCGGGCGCCGGAGGGAGAGCCCTGTCGGCCCGCTAGGCTGCACGGCTCCGCTCCCCGCGCCCCGCCAGGTCCGAAGGGAGAGGCGGAGGGACGGGTCCCCGGCCTGAAGGGAGGCGGGCGGCGAGGCTGGCGCTTCTTCTCAGGACACTGGCTTTAAAAGCGGGCGTTAAAAGGGGGTCTTAAAAGGGAGGGTAAATGCTGTTCTGTTACCTGAGCTTTCTCAGGATTTGGGGCCATTTCTTGGGAATTCTGGCCTTTGGAGAAAGCCCCGTGATGGGCCACCGCGCCCTGGGAAATGCCCCCGTGCTCCCTTCCTTGTTTCGGTCGTTTCCAGCTGAGCAGCCCCCTCGGGTCAGGCCTCATACCCCCAGTGCCCCCTGACAGCCACCCACACACTCCCGTCCCGCCTTGGGAACCTGCCCAGGCATCATCTGTGTCAGTCTGTCTTGCAGACGCTCCTCTTCAACGTCACCTATTGTCCAAGAAGGAAATATTACCTCTAAATCCATATGCTGTTTAGAGCAGAGCTCGTGTTTTACCAGGGCATTAGCTGGAGCAAGCACTGTTGTTCTGGTTGTAGTTCCTTCTCCGCTAGTCTTGTGTCTTAAATCTTCCCACGCTGCGGATCAGGTGCTGTCTCCAGTTTCCTGGGGAGCTGACGGGAGAGGCAGCCAGTCTAAATGCGGCTCCCAGCACCCGGGCGCTGTTGGGCTGCGCACAGTGTGGTTCTGTCCAGGCACAAGGTGCCAAGGGCCTGGCTTGCTTGGCGCGTCTGGGAGGAGCATGTTTTAAAAACTGACTTCGGTAAAATGTACTTTTTTGCGGGGTTAGCAGATGTGATTGCAGAGAAAACGTGTTGTTGTTGCAACCAGGAGTGGCTGGAGTAACCTAAAATAGAACTAGGTTAATCTATACGCCTCTACACAGATATCTTCCTCGTGAATGTCTGATTGATCGGGTTGAGATCATTTCTGTAGGTGATTGATGTTTGAGGATGTACGCTGTTTGTCATCTCCTGCCCCTAGAATTTGCTTGGCAACAAGCAGCTCTGCATCTTAAATGTGGCAAGAGAAATATAGGAGACCGCTTAGGAGGACTGACTTGTGTAAAAGGCAGGAAAGAAGAAAACTTTGACGCTTGCTGCTCTGTCAGTGAATTCATGGCATGCACACTGAGACAATTGTGTCAATTATAGTAATATAAATCTGGCATATTGAAAAAGGACAAAGTAGTGTTTAATTATCTTGGAGCCTTTGTTATGTTTGTTTCTGTAAATATGCCACAGTTGATGATTCCGAAATACTCAAAAATAATGCCACTACCAGCAGACAATGATTACTGTTCTTCCTAAAAGCCAACCTGACATGCCAGGAGAGATTGTTAGCTAGCTGGCTGACGGCTGCCTAGAATTCATTCATACCTTATTACTGCTTCAGTTTCCTCTTCTGTTTGTGTGTGTGACTGAGCTGTAGTTGCCCTCTGCAGTGTATCTAGGCTTGCAGCTACGCGCTCAGGCTGCTGTGGCAGTGAGTGCGGGAGAGCAGTGTGTAAGAAGCAGCGGGAGAACAAAGAATTGCACTTTGGTGTGTTCTGAATCGCGGCTTCCTGCTCTACTCCTGGGTCTGTGAGGGACAACTGCTGCAGCTGTGGGCTGTGTGGTGTTCTCCTCCAAACTTGGTCTTGTTGAATATCTCCAGCGTGTTTCAGTGAACATCCCACAAGTATTTCAAAGAAGCTGCTTTATTCATCTTAGAATAAGAAAGTGAATGCTTCCAAGTTGTATGAAGTTTATTTAAATTATTGGTAGATCATTCCAGTAGAAAAAAACTCTTAAGTGTTAGTATCAGTTTTCTATCATATTTCTGATGCATTCTGATACTGTGTCTTCTGTGCAGTATTGTGGACTTCTGATGAAGTCTAATATTGAGTTTTGAATTACTTTATATAAATCTTTATATTTAATCTTTGAGAATCTCGTTCACTACTATCTGTCTGCAGGCTGAAGCTTTCAAACAAATTCCATCGAACAAAAAGAAAAACATTACAGCAAACACGACGATCTACTTTTGATCTGAGAGATTAACCCATGGTAGTAGGAGCCTAATTATTCCCTGTTTTCTCTTTATTATAGTATATTAATTTTTGAGGTAACTTTAAAGTTTGCTTTGAGCTTTTAGATTAGTTTGTATGTACCTAAACAATCTATGAGCAGTCTCACTACTTGAGATGATGAGTGTGTGAACGGGCTTGCTAAATTCTGAATGGTCTCTATTGCTGCCTGTCAGTATTTAATCTCATGCTATTTTAACCCTCACTTTTTTAGAAGGAGGTAGAGTGTGTGTTGCATGTCAGTCTCCAGTAGGATTGCTTTGTAAATGAAATTACTTTCAAACTGTTTCTTAACATTTGACAATAAGTCCCTATAATACTGATTGAAAAAACATGTGATTTCTTATATATATGTTTTACTGTTAAAAAAAAATTGCCTTTTTTTTTAATGTGCTTGAGCACTGAATGTCTGCAGCAGAAAATACCATTTTGCAGCTCTCAACTGTGCAAATGTCTTTGTCCTCTTGATTCTGCTCCTGTTTTTTAGATGCAGGATTATGTATGTTGTGTGAGTCATTGCTGTTCTATTCTGTGTCTGCAGCTTGCTCCTGCTAGATGCATTATGCTGTACTTGTTCTGTTTCATAATAAAGTGTTGTTTACAAAATACTTTTGTTAGTTTGTATGTAGAAAAATGTATTTATTGCACCTGAATCTACCCTGCTGAGCCTAGCTTTTTAAGATCTCGCAGTTTATTCTCAGTAGCTCCTTATGCCTTATGGTAGAAAGGGCTTTGGGCACAGAACATTTAGTAAACGATGAGGAAAAAAGTATGACCTTTAAACAACTCCCCCCAAACCTCACAAATTATTTACTTTGAATGTCTCAGTAGTATAGCCCTTTGATTATTGTTAAATGGAAACTTTATAACCAGCACTACTTTTAGATAAATATATATATAAAATACATATGTATATATATATTAAGGTACTGGAGATAGTGCTTGGTTTTTGCAGGTTAGATTTACATCTTGGAGTGCTGACTTGAAGGAGGAGGCAGAGGAAACATGCAGAGCTTTGAGGAGTATCTGTTGGGTTAGGTTTTAAGGCATTGCTGCTACATTTTCATGCTCAAAAAACTTGCATTTCCAAGTACAGAAATGTATGTAAATGAAGTCTTTGTCCAGAGAGTTTGTTACTGATGGTAATTTGTTTGTAAGTGGAATTTGAAGGACATAAGCCCTTCTGGTCAGGACCTTCTTTCTTGAAGTGGTGGTAGTCTAATACAGCAGTGGGAAAGCCCTTTTTCATCTAAGCCTCCATTTTCTTTATGAACCAAGGACAGCCCTACTGTAAGTAATACTACTTGGAAATTTTTTGGAGTCTTGCCCATATACATGAGACCTGATTTCTGTGATCAAAAATATCTGTAGATCTTCAGAAATGTAGTTTTGCAACCTCACAGAGAGAAACAAAACGCTGTGAAGGTAAAAGCCACACACAGGCCTAGGCCTTTGCAGCCTAAAAATAAACATCAGAAGTTTGAAGTTTGGTTTTAAATTTGAGAAATTGCTAACTTAAAATTCCCATTCGATGTAATTTAAAACAGATGTTCATATTACAAAAAGCTGTTTCTGTTGAAGAAGAATTTAGCACCCAAAAAGGCAATTAAAATAACACTGACAAATATTCAGTGGGAAAGATAACCTCAAATCAAAACAAAGGGAGCCAGAGCAGTTTGACCACCTGTGTAACTGTCACGCTGCCTCTTATTCTTCTGTCTCAGCTTTTCATGGTTTTGGTCAGAGCTGCATGAAGTAAGTTTCCCAGCCTTTGCCACACTTCTCCCCAGATGTAGATAGGTATCCCCATTTTTCAGTTAACAACCACACGCACAAAACCCCCAAAACCCAGCAGATGCAGGGAGAAACAAAAGTCTTTTTTTCACATTCATGCAAAACACCACATGTGTGTACATAAGTGGAAAGGTGTGTGGGTGGGATCATGGGCTTGCATTTGTTAACTTGCAGACAAAATCTTGAAACTGTGGGCCTAAGTGTGTGTCTCGAGTCACATCCACAGCCTGTTTCTGTGGCAAAGGTAAGCCTTTCTGGGGCAGAATGAGGTCTTTTGACTCTTCTTTTGCCTCAGCTGAATTTTTATTTATATGCCACTTTTGTGCTGGCCTCGCTTCTTTCTTATTCATCAGCCTGACAAGACTGTCATTGTGGATGCAGTTAAAAATACTTTAGTCCGCACTTAGGTAAACCTCAGCCTCAGTGCGTAGGCTTGCCCTCCTGTCTGTGAAGTGTTCCTGGTATAAAAGCTTGTCTCTACTAGACTGACACAGTCAAAATCTTGGCCAAGTCTAATGTTGAATATTTTTCTTAATGCAACCAGCTATGCTTTGCGTGGAGGGCTGGGGCAGATGTGTTGATCTGATGCATGAAAAGGTTATGTTTCCTGTCCTGCTAGATGTGGCATCACCCTGAGTTACATATCCTTTTCCTGCTTCTTCCCATGTGGAACCTGCATTCCAAATTGTGTCACCTTAACAGTAGGAGGGTAGGGCAGCAAAAGAGATTTCACATTTAAGGGTCAGCTTTGATAGAAGTGGGATACTTCCCCCTTCTCCCCCCACAAAGTTCTAAGAGTGAAATACATTTCATGGTGTCATCACACAGGGGTATCGGACCAGACAAAGGAGAACTCAGGTCTTAGTCAGCACACAAGTATGTTTAATTAAGAGAAAAGCTTTTAATAGGAGCTTTTGCTTTTAATCTTGTTACCTTTTCATATCCTTTGTGCCTTCGTGTCTAGTGTAGTTACTACAAGTTTAGCAACGAAGTTCCTCCCTTCCCAACCATTCCCACTCCCAGTTTTGTGTTTTTTCAAAGCGGTGTGAGAGGACAAAAAATCAGGCGATGTTTTGGTTTTGCCTTTGCCCTAGTTTGCTTCGTATCTCTGGTTGTAACTTGTGTTGGACAAACCTGTTTACTCAGTGGAAGTTTCTGCGTGCAGCCTGCTGCCAAATCTCTGGGTTGCAGGCATGCCTAAATAGTTGGACAGGTGGATCTCTCTTTAAATCCTCTTTTTATATTCTGCGGACTCCAACAGTAAAAAAGATTGACCTGAGCAGGACAGTGTGCATAAATCACTGCTCTGAACAGTCCCTGGATAACCTGTTACACAAAGATACTGGTATTTATTTCGCAAGAGGCCCTGTGAAAGCTCTAAACCAGAAGGTCATAAGCCAAGGACTGAGAATTCAAGAAGATTTTAAAAGAAATCAGTAGTTTTAAAAACCATGTATATTTTATAGCAGTTTAGTCCTGTCTTCCCTCTTTCCCAGCTCAGAAATACGCATTTCTATAGGAAAAAGAGCTGGTCAAAGAACAAACTAAGATTGTCCTGGTAAAAGTACAGTTTAACTGGGGATAACATTAGTAAAGCTTGGCAAAGCTGATGCTTCTTCGTAGCTGCCAAGCATTTTTGAGTACAGTTGTTCATTATTTCACCAAACTAAATAAAACATTGACCCTCAGGTAATCCCAGTGAACAGAATTCCACTGCAGTGTTAAGTGGGACTGGCTCCTTCCAAAAGGCAAGAAGACAAGTGAGCTGTGCCAGTGCAGCTCAGGACTCGTCACCTGCTGAGGGTGTCTGTTTAAGAATGGTGTTTGCTGAAACTCCTAGTAGTCTTATCTTCAACACAGAAGCCCTTGGGAGTCAGCTCAAGGACGCAGTGGCATCATTTGTTTGCTGTATGTGAGATGTTAGAGGAAAAGGTAAAAGTCTGTGACAGTTCAAGAAAGTAGAAGAGCACATCATTAAGTGAGTCTAAGCAAAGGTGAAATCACTTTCCCCAGTAGTTTTATCTCAGTTTTGCCAGAGGTGGTAAAGCCCTAGGTCTTGGACATGTTTGTTTTTTTTCTCTCTTATATTTATAACCACTTGTCAGGCCTTTGGGTCTGTTCTGTGTTTAAATTCTGTACAAAATGACAGCTTGGTATACAGGCCTTCAAATAGATTTAAATTTGATTATTTTAAACTGAGAGTATAGAAATTGTTAACAGAATCAGCTACGTGATCAGGCAGTGTCTTCATCCTGCAACAGAAAATTTCCTCCCTGCCTCACACAACTTAATCTTTTGTTTCTGCAGACTTACTCTCTTCTCTCTCCTCTGTGTGTTTGGTTTGCTGCACTGTTGTCCATTGAGTAACTCCCTTGGTGCAATCCCAGAGGGTTCTGCATTTATAACCCTCTTCTTTCTGGGAGCCTAACTTCACCCAGAGTCACCATGAATGTTAAGGGTTGATCTTTCACGACAGACTGTTCTAGACAACAGTAATCGTCTCACAAAAATGAGTCAGTGTTTAGTTGCATGTTTGATTAATTGCAGGCTTTTGGCCTCTCAATTGGACATTGAGTGTTTTCTTGGCTGGTTCGGCTCTGAGAATGTATAGATGTTAAGAGAGGCAGATCTTGAAAGTGAGCATGTTACAGTGAATAACATGACCCTTAAACATGTTGGTCTTAATAACTAATTATTTAGTTATGTTCTTCTGATTTCTCTTTCTTGTGGTTTTCCAGTTTCATATCTGATTCCCCTCCCCCTAGATTAAAATAAACAATTGCTTTTTTCTCTCCCAGTAAAAAACACCTAATCCCCGATGTCTGTCTTGAGCTCCATTATTTATACATGGTTTTGCTGGGAGATTAACCTCTTGAAGAGGATTCAGTGTTAACTGACTCATTGCCTCCTTATTTGCCTTCCGTCTTAGAGTTGCCAACACCTCCCACACTTTGCAAATTCTAAATCCAATCTTGATTCTATATCCTGATTATTTGTCAAATAAGAATCTTCTTAAAGAAGAAAGGAGTTGTATTATCAATAGTGAAAATATGGCAGAATATGCAAGTGCAATGTATACTTCAGTGTTCTGGTTTGGTTTGTTTTGCTGTTCTGTTGGGTTTTGGTGGTTTTGGTTTTTTGTGGGGTTTTGGGGGTTCTTGTTTTGTTGTTGTTGTTCCTTTTTTTTTTTTCTTTTTTAATTAAAGTATGACTTTCATTACTGCATACAAACAGTTCCAAACAATAGTCCCTGCAAACAGGATGGTTTTATTTGGATTGTTCTCAAATTCAGACGTGCCTGATGAGTATGAAGGGGGAAAAATACCAGGCCACTAGTAGTTACTGGTCTTCCAAGGAGGCTGTTTTCTTCAGTTCATGCCCTTTCCTGAGTTACTCCAAACTCTGTTGTATTTGGTTGTTTCACGTTTCTACTGGGTAATAGTCTGGAGAAGAGCACTGGCTGTTACATAGTGTCACAATTTGACGCTAGTATTTCAAAATGCCTGGTTGTGCTGGGGTCTGAGTATAAAACAAATTAGAAAGTACTTGCAGGAGATTTTTCAGCCATGCTGTCAGTTCCCCCTTCCTTTTCCCTGCCATTTTTCCGCATTCAGACTGTTGTTACATTTTTCATATTAAAATGCTGTTTTCCCCATATTTAGCTTCCTTGAATTTTAAGCTCAGTGGTATTGATTCTTCCCATTGCTCATTCTCTGAATCTCTGGCAGAAGTCCTGGAGGGGATTTGGGAGCGAAGAAAAAGAAAAAGAAGCAGAAGAGAAAAAAGGAGAAACCAAATTCTGGAGGCACCAAATCAGATTCTGCGTCTGACTCCCAGGAGATTAAAATTCAACAGCCTTCAAAAGTGAGAGCCTGGTTCTGTTTTAATTTGTGCTTGCTTTCTAATTTATTTTAATTTGTGCATTGCTTTTTTTGTAAAAGCTAGTTGGTAGTTCTGCCTTAACACGGGAGAATTAAGCAGATAGTTACCGGCCTGAGCAGACAGAAGGAAGTTAAGACCTGATGTTTGCAAACGGTATGAAGTTAGTTGGAGAGTCATTGTTACCACCGTAGTGCACTGTGAGAAAAGCAGAGGAGGAGGTGTTTTGTCTTTCTTTTCCAGCAGTTAGAACTCAGGCTGCTGACAACTTTGTATCAGGAAATCTTAATCTGCAGTAGTAATGCTTTTAAATAGATCTTGTTTACTGAATTGCCTTTAGTTTAGCCACCATCTCACTTGGCGTAGCGCAGTTTCAGTAACTTGTACAGCATCATGCTATCTCATGGTTAGCATCAGCAGTAGGAGGGAAGTTGTAAGCTTCTGTGCTAACCAGAGTCTCATTTGGGCAAAGCATCAGCATGTCATCTTGCATGAAATGAGGTAATCTCTAACATGGAGATACAGATACTTCTCACTATCTGAAAGGCCTCCGCTGTAAATAATGCAAAATTATGTGAGGGGGATATACAGTCTTTTTGAGCTTAGTGGTAAAATAGCATTGTCTGCGTGCTTTTGACTACCACATTCTGAACAAATAGTGAATAATATGACATGCTGGCTTTTTAACATGCAGCTTTTATCTTGAGAGAAATCTGAGCCTGAGAACTGAGGTTTGTAACATGATGATAAGAAGGTTTATGGACCATTGAGCATGTTGAAGTAATTATTATATTTGCTTTATCAGATTAATGTGAAGAAAGTTACATTATTCTACCAATAGTAGTATTCATCCTGTAAGATTTGTCTGGTACATTGGGGCTACCACGTAATTTTAGGGGGAAAAGATTGTGCTCTGGCTCATTAACATACTGGTAGACTTTGTGTTGTCCTTTTAGGCTTCTCTGTGCCACCAGGACACTTGAAAATATGTAGCGAGATCTTTAGTAATTTCTGATCTCACCACATGTTTTGATACTGTGTTTCTGTAAAGCATGTGGCTCGAATAAATCATGTGGTATGAATACTAATACGGGAAGACTGTTTGCAAGCAATAACTAAGTAACCTCAAACTCTTAGAACTGGAGTGAGGTCGATTCTAACTTTTAACTTAAAGTTCATTGCTGCAGCATCCTGGGAGTTCCTTGGTTCCCTGCTGACCAAACCTATTGTTCAGTGTGTTGACTCTAATTGCATTAAAAGGAGGCAAATGAAGCTGCTTCAGGGTTGTTTTCTTTTTTTGTTTTCATGTCCAGGATTTTAATCCTCAGCACCTTGCAGTCTTGCACCAAGTTTCTCTGGTGTGATGTATTTTGCAAACATGGAAGCCTGTCCTTGTTCTAATTTGTGTACTTAGAGTGGCACCCTTTGTGATTATTTTACTGTCACAAGAAGTTTAGCCAGTTTGTTAGCAGCATTGCAAGATTATCTCTTATTGGCATAAACCAAAAGCCTTTATTTAAGTCTCTCAAGCTCTAGGCAGCTAAACCACTTTATTATTCTTAAATGGCTTCCTCTTTTCTCTATTTGCAAATGCATCGCTGTTGGCTGTCCTTTGTTTTGGGTTTTTTTCACATTCTCTGCTGTGTGCCAGGTGTACACATGGATAAGTAGGTGAACAACTTCTCTAGTTTAGGTTTGTTTGTTTATTTTTTTAAAGCATCTTAGACTGCTGATCTGAATCAGTGTGGAGAAGTATATTTATTTCCTCTGCTACTCAAGCAATATTTAGATCTTGGTCTGTTTGTGCTATGTGAAATGTTTTATAGAAGAAAGGCTTTTACCATTTACTTACTCTTGGTTTAAAAGAGGTTTACAAAATATTTCAGAGGAAAGTAACATTATATACCTTAGGTCTAAGAGAATATGTGCAGGATCAAGTAATACTTGGCAGGGTTTCTGAACTCACTGAAAATGATTTTGAAGGAAGATTTTGAGGTCAGATGAATTTGTAAACAAGTGTACCACTCTGAAGATGAGAAGGACAGAAGTGAGTCTCCTGGCTTCTCCCTCTCCTGTGATACTGGACTTTTTGAACACTGGCATGTTTGTAACCACGGCAGTAAATACTTGTTAGAGTTGTATGCTTGAGTACACTTCACTACCCATCTCATAAGTCTTTGATCTCTCTCCATTGCAAGTCTCAGTGATGTAGACTGTCCACATTAGTGCAGATGAAGCTTATCAGATCTAGAATATTGTCGTTCATTATTGTAGTCACCAGTGGTAGTAACAGAATAACTTGGACTGGAGGCCTCAGGAGGTCTTTTCACCAACCTCCTGCTAAAAGCAGATCCAAACAGATAGGTTGCTTGAGCCTAGATCAGGTTGTTTGGTCTCCAAGGATGGAGACTCCACAACCTCTGTGGATAGCCTATTCCAGTGTTGGACTACAGTTTTGGTTAAAGAAACAGTAATTCCCTCTATCTAAATGGATTTTGCTGGTTTGCAACTTATGTCCATTGTTTCTTGTCCTATCATTGTGCTCCTCTGAAAAGACTTGGGTTAGTTTTCTTCCTCTCCTCCCATGAGGCAGCAGTAAGATTTCTCCTGCTCCCTTAAGTGTCTCTTCTTAAGGCTGAACAAACCATGGTCTTTCATCTTCTCCTCGTATGTCATGTGATTCACCCACCCCACTGCTACCACCCCCCCAGTAATTTTGATAGCCCTCCATTGGACTCCCTCCACAATGTCAATGCTTTCCTTGTAATGGGGAACCCAAAACTGTGAGAGGTGATCTTAGGGATGCTGGATAAAGGTAAAGAGTTGCCAGCCAGTCTCACTGGTATAATCCAGTAGGCAGCTGCCCTTTGCTGGCCAGCGAACTGCTCACTCCTGTTCTGCAATTTGTCCACCTGCACCTCCAAGTTATTTTCTGCAAAGCTGCTTCCTAGTCAGTCCATATTGGCCTCTGCCGTTGAATGGGCTTTTTCTGTCCCAGATGCAGGTCTTTGCATTTGCCTTTGTCAAACTTCATGAAGTTTCTGTTTCCAGCCTGTCAAAGTAGCTTTGAATAGCAGCTCTGCAGTCCAGTATATCAACCATTCTTGCCAACTAGCTGTCTATAGACTTACAGAGAAAGCACACATTGTCACGTCCAGCTCGTTAAACAGTATTGACTCCTGAGTTCTCAACATCCTCCCCCTGGCCTTCTTGAAGATGGGTGTGACATTTACCTTATTCTAATCATAAGAAACTTCAACCAATTGCTATAACCTTTTAAACTTGGATAGATAGATCCTAGTTGTAGTAACATCAGCCATCTCCTTCAGCACTCTCAGATGCATCTGAGCTGTTCTTAGGGACCCATGCATGATTAGTTTGCTAAGTGGTCCCTAACCTTCTCTGCTGCTGTCATTACTGGGAGTCTCATAGATTGTGCTACAAGGAACAGGGACATCAAAGGTCTGAGGTCAGACCTTATCACCAAACCAAGGCAAAAAAAAAAGCATTGCATACCTTAGCTATGTTGCACAGCAGTGCCGTCTTGTGCTGTGAGGAGATACTTCCCCTAAACTGCAATTAAAAAAATCACTCTTCTTTCTAATTTATGTGAAGTTCTGTGTAGGTGTCTCTTGCTTTCTATTAAAGGGAAACAAAGTGAGTTGGTAGTAAACTTACTAGCTAGGCTGATCTCTGAATGTTTTGAAAGGAAAGGAGATTGCTTCTCATGTCCCAGGCCATGTTGCGTTTAGTACCAGAACATGAACATTTTCAATATGCTAGTAAGATCTTTTTTGGTTTTAGATTTTTCTGTTTTCTTGATGTAGAAGAGAAATTAGAGACTCGAACATACAAAATAAATTACAAATAAAGTATGTCAGTGTTTAGGTATGACTTCATAATGTACTGATAAGATTTTAGCATTTATCTAGTGGCATTAGAATTATAAGACCACTGTGAAACAGGCAGATTTTTTATTTGGGAAAATTATCTTACATCATAGTAATCTGGATCTAGAAATAAGGTAGGGAGGTTTTATGCTGTAGTAGTAGTGTTGCTCTAAAGCATGTAAATCTGTTACTTCACAGCTACTCAGATGACAGGTGTTTAAAGCATGCTATCAGATACAATTTTGCAATACTAAATGAAATAAATTGCATAGTGGTTAGAGAGTACAAGTTTTTTATTAGATATAAAAAACTATGAGCTATACAGACAGGGAGTGACTGAGGATACTAGAGGCAGATGCCCATCCAAATGCAGATTTCCATCATTATTACATCTAATTTATAATTTTTCAATGCACAAATCCTAGAAGTAAAGTGAAATATGGAAATAATGATCCAGTGATATTCTGTAAGAATGAAAAATCTGGCTTGATATCTCCATGCAGAATTGCTTAAAATTTTGCAACGCATTTGAGACTTCTTTCAAATGTAATTATTGGACTGAAGTCTAGGAAAACCTAAGCACAAACATGCTGTTTGTATGCCTCAGAACAGGACTTGCCACTTGGGAAATAACAGAACAAATAAATATTTGTTTAAATTAAAAAAAGAGAGAAAAATCTCTTTAGATTTAGAAGTCTGTTACCATTATTCCTGTGTACTTACCTGTACAAGTAAAATTCTCATTCCAGTTACATTTACTCAGGCTGATCAAATGTGAGGGGTTAAGAGCTCAGTTTAGAAATGCTTAGCCTTAGGCTTATGCTTTTCAGTCAATTTTTCTCTAAAGATTTTTCATCTTTTAAGTGGAAAGTTACTTTATGTCTGCCTGCTTCTATCAGTTAAAATTACCTTTAGTTGTGAGTTCTTGTCACAGCATTAGGGGCAGTATGGTTAGTCCCTACACATGATACAGTGCAAAAAGGTACCTACTATAGTAATTGTGAGCTAGTACAAGGCAGATAGAAGGTTACTCGTGTTAAAAAGTGGATATTCATAGCAATACAGTATACCTGAAATACTGAACTGCAGTGAATTTAAAAACTGTTTTATACTTCAGACATCTCTGTGTGTACCAGTTATCTTTAGATTATTAGATATCTGAGCTGGTTTGCTTTTTGCTATTTTATTGTCTTTTACAGTAAAATAAGTGGGGTGGGACAGGGAATATGAGAAGTTTTTTCTTGTGATATTGGTATCCTGCCTTAACACTGCAGTATTTCTGTTAAAACCACTGGAGTTCCACGGTTAAATGCAAAATACTCAAAACTGTTAAGTATTTTGGGAAGCTGCTTCTCTGTTGCCCACCTTACTTTCCTCCCTCCTGCCTCCAAAGGCTATACTGGAACTAACCATGATGAGAAGAGTACATGAAAGAATATGTAGCAGTAAAAGAAATAAACATGTTTGTACAACAGGTCAAAGTAAGCATACTCAGTAAGCTTCCTCTTCCATTTGTCTTTGTGTGCAGAATCCAGCCATTCCGATGCAGAAGCTTCAAGACATCCAGAGAGCAATGGAGCTGCTCTCTGCATGCCAAGGCCCAGCAAAGAATATTGATGAGGCTACCAAACGTAAATACCAGTTTTGGGATACTCAACCTGTACCTAAACTTAGTAAGTTTAACTGGACCTGGGCATAAAATCTGTGTTACAGACTGCCAAAATAATGTATGCCAGCTGTGGGGCATGTTCTGTAAAATGGGTATGAAGTTGGACTGTGTGTGGTGGAGATCCTTAAATCTTTTATGGAGGTTATATGAAACTCTTGATGTTTTCTGGGAGAGTGCTTGCACCCCCCACTCCACTCAGTGATGCACAACAAAATATGGTGCTAATAAATCTCATTCTGATGTTCTCTATAAGAATGGGAAATGCTATAGAAATAGCATTCCTATGTTTATTTTAGGTCTGAGCTCTTGAACAACAGAACACAGAAGTCTTGCGCTTCAGGGGAAAATAAGAACTGTTAAGTAGTAGCAAAGACTAAGCTTTGATTTCATTTATTTATTTTCCCTTTTTTTTTTCCCCAGTAGGTAGATTTGCTATCACAGAGATAATGCCTCTCCTGCTGTAGGTTACACTGTTTTCATGCAGCTTTAAGTGAATAATGACACTTCTGTCATGTGTGAACGCTTTTACTGCTGTGTATTCATGGGCTTCCTCCACAATGTATTCTACCTTGAAGATGTTCTTTCTCGGTCTGTATTCTTAGTACCAAGTGAAATGATGAGGTGACCTCTCCTTGCCTTTAATTTTGTAAGGAATTTGGCAGATTACTTTTTATACTGTTATCCCTGATAACACAGTTGGTAAATCTTAGTCTTTGTAGAAGATAGTTGCTAACTCTCTTTTGCTTTTTTTGTATTGCTTTCTGATCTTCTTTCCCTCTCATTATCTTCAAGTTAAGCAGTTGTAGCTCTTCAGTGCCTGCGAAACTTAAGGACCCCACAAGTAAAGGAGTCTCAGCAAAATAGCTGTCCTCCTGTCCTCTCCATGGCGTTGGAGATTGGTGTAGCATAAGCGGAAAGAAGGTAGTCTAAAGCACAGGAGCACTCTCTCTCTCCACAGGGCAGCATTTCACATTAATCTGTTTTTATAGCTTAATCCATGGAGATCTCATTTCTACTTAACTTCTTGCATAGAGAAGTCCAGAGCAGAGCCCTGGAGGCAGTATTTTCCAGTGGATTGAACTGACTCGTCTCCATATACAAGCTTTATCTGGATACATCTGTAAACTAATGGTAGTAATTGTCACAGTAATCTTGCCTAGGTGGAGGGAGAGCTTAGGCAAAATAAGTTCATGTATCAGTCGAAAAATACTTTGGTCGTAACAAAGATTTTTCAGAACTAGTTTAGGTGTCTTTGCAGCAGTTCCAGGAGTTCAGTTCAGGTTAGTCAATACATCTTACAGTACTTCTTTAGAGATGAGAGTCTGTCACTTGTCAGCCTAAGAGGACTAATACACCAATTTGTTAGTGTTGTGCAGTAGAAGTATGCTTTGTTGAATTTGTCCAGCAGAGGTTTTGTTCAACAGTGCTTATGAATTGCTTCTTGATCACGGTTATTTTTTTTAAGTTTTTCCTTTACCTGTTGAATGAAGATATTGGGAAGTCTTCACTATTCGATATGCTGGATATGTTTAGGTGGAAAAAAACCAACCTGCTGATTCATGAAATAGCTACAGGGATCTGTGTATTAAATTAACTTCAGAATCCTTCTGCCTTCTAGGTAAGGTTGTTAGCAATAGGTCCTTTAGTGAAGACATGTAGTGGCAGTAACATTTAGGCTGTTATTGTGTAAAAATTCTGGTAATGTTGACCTTCCAAACTGGGTGGCAGGCTGTAACTATTAGTCAGGACTGTGTGTCACTTGAGAAAAGTTCATACTTTTGAGTACTTTGAGAACATTTGAGTGTCTAGAGCTTGATGATGGTGACAGTAGGGTTGACAGTTTTGGGTGAGAATCAGGGGCAAGGCCAAAAAAGCAGATTTCATGGTCTGAGTCTGTTACGGACCACCCAACCGAGATGAAGAGGCAAACAAAATATTCAATAAGCAACTGGGAGAAGTCTCACAATTGTTAGCCCTTGTTCTTATGGGGGACTTCAATATAATAGATGTCTGCTGGAAATACAGTACAGTGGAGAGGAATCAGCATAGGAGGTTCCTGGAGTGTGTAGAAGATAACTTCCTGACACAGCTGGTGAGTGAGCCAACTAGGGAAGGTGCCTTGCTGGACCTGTTGTTTGTGAACATAGAAGGACTTGTGGGTGATGGGATGGTTAGAGGCTGTCTTCAGCACGGCAGTCATGAGAGTTTTTGATTGTTGAAGAAGGAGGGGTTGGCAGTACTGCTGACTTGGACTTTGGAGGGCAGACTTTGGCCTGTTTAGGAGACTGGTTTAAAGAGTCCCTTGGGAGGCAATCCTGAATGTCAGTGGAGTCTTGGAAGGCTGGACATTCTCCAAGAAGGAAATCTTAAACGCACGGGAGCAGGCCATCTCCATGTGCTGAAAGACAAGCTGGTGCGCATGAAGACTGGCCTGACTGAACAGAGAGCTTTAGCTGGAACTCGGGGGCTGGAGGGGAAAAGGAGTGTTTATGGCCTCTGGAAGAAGGGATAGCCAGCTCAGGAGGATCACAAGGGTGTTGTGATGTTTTGCAGGGAAAGACTTAGAAGGGCCAAAGCCCAGCTAAAACTTAATCTGCCTGCTGCTGTAATAGCCAATAACAAATGTTTCTATAAATACATTACAACAAAAGGAAGGCTAAGGAGAATCACTGTCCTTTATTGGATGAGGAGGGTATACGTAGTGACAAAGGATGACAAAAAGTCTGAGGTACTTAATGCCTTCTTTGTCTCAGTCTTTAATAGTAAGACCAGTTGTTCGCTGGATACCCAGCACCCTGAGCTGGAAGACTGGGAAGCAGAATAAAGCCCCCATAACCCAAAGGGGGATTGTTAGTGACCTGCTACACCACTCACAAGTCTATGGGGCCAGATGAGATCCACCCAAGGATACTGAGGGAGCTGGTGAAAGTACTCACCAAGCCACTTTCCATCATTTATCAGCAGTCCCGGCTAACTGGGGAGGTCCCAGTTGACTGGATGTTAGGAAATGTGACGTCCATCTACAAGAAGGGCTGGATGGAAGATCTGAAGAGCTACAGGCCTGTCAGCCTGACCTGGGTGCCCGAGAAGGTTATGGAGCAGATCAGCTTGAGTGCCATCCCAGAGCACATACAGGACTATCAGGTGATCAGGCCCAGTCAGCATAGGTTTATGAAAAGCAGGTCCTGCTTGACTAACCTGATCTCCTTCTATGACAAAGTGACACGCTTAGTGGATAAGGGAAGGGCTGTGGATGTTGTCTACCTAGACTTTAGTAAAGTAAGGCTCTGCAGAGGGATCTGGACAGGCTAGACCAATGGGCCAAGGCCAGTTGTATGAGGTAACAAGGCTCAGTGCTGGGTCCTACACTTGGGTCACTCTTTGGGAAGAGTGGCTGGAAAGCTGCTCGTCAGAAAAGGTCCTGGGAATGTTTGTTGACAGTCAACTGAATATGAGCCAGCTGTGTGCCCAAGTGGTCAAGGTGGCCAAGAACTTCCTGGCCTGTATCAGAAATAGCATAACCAGCAGGGCTGCGGAAGTAATTGTCCACCTGTGCTCGGCACTGGTGAGGCCGTGCCTCACTGTGCTCAGTTCTGGGCCCTTCACTACAATAAAGACATTGAGGTGCTGGAGCTGGTCCAGAGAAGGGCAGCAACACTTGGTGAAGGGTCTGGAGCACAAGTCTTAAAAGGAACTGCTCAGGGAACTGAGGTTGTTTAGTCTGGAGATGAGAAGGCTCCAGGGGGACCTTATTGCTTTCTACAACTACCTGAAAGGAGGTATCAGTCTCTTCTCCCAAGTAACAAGTGTTGGGACAAGAGGAAATGGCCTCAAATTGCAGCAGGGGAGGTTTAGACTGGATGTTAGGGGAAATTTCTTTATGGAAGGGGTTGCCAGTCATTGGAACTGGCTGCCCAGGGAAGTAAGTGGTTGAGTCACCATCCCTGAAGGTGTTTAAAAGATGTATAGATCTGGGTGCTTAGGGACCTGGTTTAGTGGTGGACTTGGCAGTGCTGGGTTAACGGTTTGACTTGATGATCTTAAAGGTGTTTTCCAACCTAAATGATTCTATGATTTGATAGGTGCAGCTCCATCAAAGAGGAGTAGTTTCTGTTTGTAGCTATATATTGAGGGACTGGAGCTGTAAAATCGGGAAGAAGAAAGCACATTTTCATGTAAGATTTCAGAAACAAGTTTCCATTTCACCAGCATCCCTTAAATGCCTTGGCTTTGCCATGTCACTGCTCCTGAGTAATCCTGTCGAGCTCAGGTCTGTTCAAGTCAGTGGTAAAGAGGATCTGAGCCACAGCTTGTTAACTGTGAGTACAATGTGTTTCTCATGATGAGACCATGGATCTCGTGGCTGGCTAAATGGTGTGCATGTGCTAATGAATTGCTGTCCTGTTTTATGAAATACTGCGTATCAGTTGAGATAGAGTAGTTCTGTGCATGTCTATAGATATTCTAATGAGATAGTCATTAGTCCATCTCATGCAGTCTGTGAGAAAGAAGTAGTGCAAGCTAACAATACTAAATTTTTTTTTCAGCATTTTTTAAAAGCTTCATGTTCCTATGAAATAATGGTGAGAAAATACATGATGTGAGTTAAATGCAGCTTTGAAAACTACCAGGAACACAAGCAGTGTAACCATTCTTTTTTTCTCCCCCCTCCTTCTCCTCTCTGAAAAGATGAAGTTATAACTTCACATGGTGCAATTGAACCAGATAAGGACAATGTCCGCCTAGAGCCATATTCTTTGCCACAAGGTTTTATGTGGGACACATTGGATCTTAGCAATGCTGAAGTTGTAAGTAAAACAATTTTCATATGTATCTAAAGTCATTCAAGTTTATCCTGATTGATGTGTGTGGATAAATCTTTGGATTTTTTTGTGTGTGTTTTCAGCTGAAGGAGTTATACACACTGTTAAATGAGAATTATGTAGAAGATGATGATAATATGTTTAGGTTTGATTATTCACCTGAATTTCTTCTGTGGTGAGTAGCAAGTTCCACATTCTGGTCTGGCTGAAGTGTGAAGAAGGGTGTTTTTATTACATCTTCTTAGGCAGTAATTTGTAATTATTTCTGTCATCAATTCCAGGGCACTACGTCCTCCGGGCTGGTTACCCCAGTGGCACTGTGGGGTTAGAGTGTCTTCAAACAAAAAACTGGTAGGATTCATAAGTGCCATCCCTGCAAATATTCGTATTTATGACAGGTAAAATGCATAATTGCTTTCGTTTTTGTAAAAGAATAACATCATGAAACAAATCTTAAACTGGTATCCGTTGCCACAGGGAACTTTAAAAAGAGAGAAGGATGCTTACTGACCATAAAGTCAGATGAATCCTGTGTGTGCAGCAGTGACTTTTTTTTTCTACTCTTCTTCCCCGACCCCATCCCTCCAAGCTTTTGAGCTCATGGACTGCTTACAGTGAAGACCAGTAATACATAGTTAAGGAATTTTCTTACTGATAGATAATACAGATAATGACTCAGAATTCCCCAACCCTACAGGAAAGTATTTAAAGGATAAAGTACTTAAAGATCAGATGGACTTCGTTGGCCAGTACTGACAAGTACTATGATACCATATAGCATATGCTTGGATGCCACACTGCATCTTAAAGTGAGGCAAGTTTCAGTAGAGCTCTGAAAAAGGAGTGTTGCAAACACCTTAGACACAGTATGCATGTGGCACAATTTGCAATTGCAGTTGCAGTATCATGGATTAGCATTTGTTGCAGATGTACTTTTTCATATTTTTGCCTCAAATTCTTCTGTCATAACATGGAAAGCTACAATTATGCAAACGAAAATATGCAATGTGCAACTCTCTTTAACTTTTCCACTATTTAATGTCCTTCTAGTGTGAAGAAAATGGTAGAAATCAATTTTCTGTGTGTCCATAAGAAACTGAGATCTAAACGGGTAGCACCTGTCCTGATTCGGGAAATAACCAGAAGAGTAAACCTGGAAGGAATTTTTCAGGCTGTTTATACTGCTGGAGTGGTACTCCCCAAACCTGTAGCCACTTGCAGGTAACCTAGGTGATGTTCAT
The DNA here is from genome assembly GCA_009867235.2 of Psittacus erithacus. Classification (NCBI taxonomy): domain Eukaryota; kingdom Metazoa; phylum Chordata; class Aves; order Psittaciformes; family Psittacidae; genus Psittacus; species Psittacus erithacus. The sequence continues at coordinate 86,979 of WYDI02030752.1, forward strand.
AATATCAGTTCCTGTAGGAGTCATTTTAAAGAACATGTTTGGCTAGAAACATTACAAGCACAAAATTTAAAGAAATTACCTGTTGTGGGCCTGACTGACCTGAAGGCCTCAGCGTTTGTCAGGGTGGGGTTTCCATATCTGTCTCCTTCCTTCCTTGTCTCCTTTTATTTTTTTTTTTCCCCTTCCTTCTTTCCTTCCTTCCTTCCAGTGTTTTGGATAAAACAGTTTCTTGCACTATAATCTAGCTTTGGGTTTGTTTATCATACCTTAAATAGACTAATAGATGTTTCTGTTGACCTTCTGGTGGGAGCCATGCTAGCAATGACAACATTGTGTACCTGTATTTTTCAAGTGGTCTGTTACCCTGCTGGGGCACTTCCCTGTTGACATGGTTGCTTGCCAAAGATAGCAGAGCATTTCTGGGAATTGTATGATTCACTTTTTTGAAACACTTTAATTTTTTCCTGGAGAAAGGAGGGCTTGATCAGCATTTGGTGAAGGTGGGAAGGCTATCACATGAGAAGACTTGTATGTAATCAAGGATAATTTTTGTTTGCTTGGGAAGGATTTTATTTGGAAAAGTTTAGTTCCACCAGCATTAGTTCAGCTGTCTGTCCTGGAGCACAGGGTACTTCTTCATCTGAAATTGTGTTTGTGCTTATCAACACCGAAGATCCTGTAAGCTTTCGTAAAGAAGGATAGACAAAAAAAAAGTCATGCTGTGTTAGAGTAGCTGGGGATGTTCTGTTGGACATTGATCTGCTAGGAAGGGGAGATCTCCTTCAGCAGACTATTTAGACATGAGTAGAGGGTCCTATCTGTACAACAAAATAAATGTTAATGGTGAGATATTCAGGGCAATGTACTAAAATGTGATTACTCATTCTGTAATAAAAAACATTTGCTTAGTTTAAAGATATGGTGGTAGCAGGCCTTGTTGAAAGCTACTGCTTGGATGTAACTTTTCTTTATCTGTTTTTTGCTGAAGCTTCTTACAGGCGTTGTACAGGTTTGCTTAGAAACAAATTTGTAGATGAGGCGCAATGCAAGAAAGTAAGGAAATGGATGCTATTTAATCTCATTAATTTTATTTCCAGGTATTGGCATCGATCACTGAATCCCAGAAAACTGGTGGAGGTGAAATTTTCACATTTGAGTAGAAACATGACTCTACAAAGAACAATGAAGCTCTACAGACTTCCTGATGTAAGCAGTATGACTTAAAGAGAACCCCACAGTTACTGTGAGGCCCAAAATAACCTTCCATCTGTCTCTGACAGCACAGGCTTTTCTGTGGAAAGGCAGTGTGTGCAGGACATTGGGTTAAAAAATAAAAATCTCTGGTTGATAAAGAAGACCTTAAGGGATATACTAAACAGAAGAGACTGTTGTTAGAAATGTAGATTTGTATATGCAGGAGATAGAACTTTTGATCTAAAAGCCATAAACAAACAAAGAAAAGAACAGAAACCTTGATTTCTTATACATGTGGGATTGAACCAAAGATGTGTAAAAGTGTTCTCTGTATGATTAATAAGAGATTACTGGAACAGCAAATCATCAGTTCATGTCTTAAAAATCTCAAAGAAGTCCGTCAGAAAGCTGATCAAGTACAGTGGGGTTGTTGAATGGAGTCTAATTCAGAGCTTTTTCTGTCAGAGAATGTTGTTGTTCTGCAGTAAGCAGGCTCAGCAAAAGCCACCTCAGTATGTTGTGTACTGTTTATTTGGATGGTCTAGTGAAAAAACCCCAAGTGTTCTGGCATAGCTAGGTTGATTACAAATATTTTTCCTTATGTTTGCAGCTAGTAGTTAGGCTGGCAGAAAGCCTTAGGATACATTTCCAAGACAGGGCAAGTCACTGTAAGTAGTCTGAGATGTACTATTAAAAAATCTCATGGCCATAATTAATAGCTTATAGAAGATACCCTGAGCTTTATGATTTGAAAACAATTTCTTTGCTTGTAAAAGCTATTTTTCTATTTGGAGGGATTGCAGAATACCCTTTACCTGTACCGTATCAGTAAACCTTTATTTAAACAAACCCTCCCTTTTGGTTTAAAAAAAAAATACATTTTTCTTCACTTGTAGTACTTTGTAATGATTTCTCTGACTTGGAAAATTGCATCTGTTTATATTTAGCTTGATGCAGCACATTCTCTTACTACTTGTATATGTTAGTAGTACACTAAGTACTTCTTGGTATAGAGCACATGCCATGGCTTGATCTGGACTCCTGCTGCTGTCAGAGAGACTGGTTTTCTGTGCTGCCTGCCTGTACCTGTGTCTGCACATGCAGGTTCTCCTCTGTTGCAGGGCAGCAGGTTTCAGAGCTTAAGAATTAATAACCAAATTAATTAGGTTTTAATCACGGAGAGCTAAATATAGCTTCCATCAAATCGAGAAGACTTTTTAAATAGTCTGAAAAAGTGCAATAGACCTTTTCAAATACAGGTTTTGATGGCAACTCTAGTACACTTTCTCATGGAAGCGGTACAGGTAAAGAATAAAGATCTTTCTTACAGTACAAAAAGTGTACCTACAGAGAATCATTAGAAACAACAACAATTATAGCCTGATCATCTTCCTGTCATAAAACCCCAGATTTCAACAGAAAAATAAATTATGGAAAACAAAGAATACATCATATCTCGTTCAGAACATGCAGCTAAGGCAAACATACTGTACAGAGATGTGCAGATAGAAAACAGGTGCTTTGAAAAGTGATGTAGGAGTCCATATGCCCCAGCTGTCTATTTTTAGATTGGATTTGGGAGCTTCTCCCATGGAAAATAAAGATTTAATCTTCATGTTAATGTTTTCTCTTTAGGTCTTGTGCTTTGGGGTTTTTTGGGAGTTTGGGGGGTGTTTTCTTTTGTTTTTTTCCTTGAAAAAGGGTTTAAGTGCTCTTGAGGATCTTAATTCTCAGCTTCAGGCTGTTGCCATAAACAGCACCAACGTATAAACTTGTTCATTCAGGCCACCCTGTCCTGTCCCTCAGCACCAAACACTGTTTTTTGCATTTTAACCTCTTTTTGTAGTGTCCTTGGAATATCATTGCTACTGGAAGCTAGTCTCCCTTTAAGAGGAATTAATCATTCCTAATCACTTGAACACTCTGAATTAAAAAGGTTAAATATTAATTAATAAATACCACCATCACTCAAGGTTGCATTTGGGCATGTACCTATAAATATAATAAATAAAGTGGGTCTTTTTCCTAAGTGTTTAATCCCTTGAGCAAGGAGTTTTCTGAAAGAGGTGGATTTTGGCTGTGTTTAGATTAAAGACAGGAGCATCTTTGTGTGTCTCTTCCTGTGATCCTGAGCCAGGATACTGGCATGAATATGTGCCCAGTGCAGCCTGATATGTGGATCAGATAAACAAATCTTAGCCCAGTTCTGCATACTTTCCCTGACTTCTGGGGCTGCAAATAATTGTTTACTGGTGGCCATTCTGAGTGTTGCTGGGGAATAAAGGTGTTCCAGCCCAACTGCTTTTCCTCCCATCCTTTTCCAGTGTCTGGCTGTAGAAGAAAGACAAGGGCTTGGAGGACACCAAAATTAACCTTTTATAGGTTATGAATGAAATACAGCATAGGAAATGTCATGTTGATGAGTCAGGTGAATACCTTTATGGATTTAGGGTATTTAAAAATCTAGATGAAGTGCTGTTGCGGAGACAACTGCTGAGGAAAGCAGGAAGATTAAAATGTAGTATGTAGGCCATAGCTGTGGAAAAATATGCCTTAATTTTTTTTCATCTTGTTGCTGACTCCCAGAGTATGTGAATAAATACCTCCCCCTGAATAATGCCTTTTGAGCAGACCACAATCAGATACACTAATTTCAGGATTCCAGTAATCAAGTCTCTACCTGGCTGCTCTTGTGATTGACTTTGCTATGATTAATGTAATATGTGTATGTGGTTCAGACAGATGAAGCAGGATAAATGAGCTCTGAAGAGAACAAGGTTTAGCATTTCTAAAAGGAAACATTCAGGAAAGCTAATAAAAGCTGTGGAGAAAGCTTTAATCACCTTTGCCTGTTTAAACATTAATTGCATAGTACTGGAAAGCAGTATTTCCTTTTCTGATGTTTAAAGCCATAGAAATAATTTTATTTGTTAAAATACTGTAGGTTTTTAATTTTGGGCACTTGGAAGTTATGAGGAGCTTTCCTGTTAACACAAGAGCAGTTGTGCCTGTATAGAAAGTTGAGTTAGCAAGGGAGTTTGCAAGCATTAATAATAGGTGGACTCTAAAAAAAAAGTGATTTCTAATTATACTTTATCAGCTGACTTTGGTTGAATCATGAGTGTTCTTCAGATTAATTTCTGATACACAAGGTGCTTCATATTTTGTTTCTGTGTCTGGGCCCTAGGTAGTTCAGAAGAAGATAAGAAATAAAGACTGTCCTAAAAAAACTTAAACAATACAAAATGAGTGAAGCCTAGGCTGCTGGCAATGGCATCTATTTCTCTGGGGAAAAGAAGCTGTTTCAGTAATGAAATATAAAGATTGAAGTGCCCCAAACTGTCTCAGTAATTAGAAGAGAGGGAATTCTGATTGAAAGCCGTTTGCAAAATAGCATAATGAATTAGGTGGTTGGGGTAAAGTAGGCTAATAATGAATGCATTGTAGCAAATGGAGTGAGTCTGCAACCTACTTTCAGCCTTTGCTGTGTATGCAGTTTTCCTTTCAACATCTTAACATCTGTTTTTCTTTTGTTATAATAAGGCCACAAAGACTTCAGGTTTGAGACCAATGGAACAGAAGGATACTAAAGCAGTACAAGAATTAATCAACACTTACTTGAAACAGTTTAATCTTGCTCCTTTGATGGATGAAGAAGAGGTAGCCCACTGGTTCCTGCCTCGGGATCATATTATTGACACCTATGTAGTAGAGGTAAAACATGCCCTAACTACTTGATGAATGTGTATGTGAATGGTGCTTATAAAAGCTCATGTGAGCGTCAAGTCTTTGAAATGAGGACAGTATGAAAACTGTGTGCTATAGGTCAAATTTGATACCATGATTCCAAGCTTTGTTCTTTGCATTGCATCCTGTTAATGTGAGACCGTTTGGTTGTGATAAACTGTAGCTCTTATAACAGGATATTTTTAGGAATTTTGAAAATTCAAAATATCACTATCTTGGAAATATTATAGAAAAGAACTTTACATGTTTTAAAAAACAACCCTTCCACCTCCATTTGTCCATTTTTTTTCCATAGAGATATGACATGATAATCAGCAGTCTTCAGATCTTGTTTTCTAGATAAAAGGAAAAATGACACAATGAGATAAGGGTTTAGTCTGAGTTCAGTATCATTCTCTCAGATGTCTGGTTTTGCCATGCACTAGTTCAAAATTCTTTATTTTTAAACCCAGTTTTAGGGGCACCTGCTGGGGTAATTAGATTTTTTGATGGTCTGCTTCAGTAAAATGGGTTTTTTTCCCAGTAAAAAAGTGTGTGTGTGTGTCTGCATATGTGTCTGTACTTATATACATGTAAAACAGGGAAGTAAAAGTTAATGTCCCTTGGTGCTGTTGTGAGTGTTGTCAGCTAGCAGTTAAATTATCTTGAAAATTACAGTCTTTGTCCACTAAAAAGATGGAGAGCATCATCTGTTCCTAACACTTACTTTTCCCTCCCCACCCTACTACTCCCACCCTCCAGCCTGTTGGTCACAACACTTCTTGCAAAATAAGCAGTGCAGGAATAGATCAACATTTGGATTGGAAATCTCCAAGGCGTGGTTGGAATAGCTGCAGTAAAGCTAGTGGAGAGAGGCAGTCTTCCCTTTGAGTCCATACTAAATCAGTTGTAGGCATTGTACTTAGATAGTGTCTTGCTTTGGTTAGAGACAAGGTTATTTGAAAATAATCAGGAGTAACATTCCTCAGCCTACCAGCTTCTCACAGAAGCTGCAGGTTGTGAAGCTCAATGTTCCCACATTGCAGCCTGAATTTGTGCAGGAGTCTCAGCTGAATTTAGAAACTTACTGCTGCTGGAGATGAGAGGTCCTGCTTTGTCAGTTGTCATTGTCCCAGGCTTAGCTTCCTGCTTTCTTTGCAGTGGGTCTAGTGCTCATTGGAGTGTTCCATGGTATAATTTAATTTATTGTCCCTCCTTCATTCTCCAGTTCCTCTTCTTCACTCCCCACTCCCTGAGTTGGTTTTTGGCTTTGTTGGTGAGTTGAAGACTACAGAAAAACCTGGTGATCTGTTAGATCACCATGAGCGTGCCCCTGGCAGTGCCATTTTAACTCAACAGTGCAATCTTCACTTGTTTGTTTTACGCTGTGTCTTGAACTAGTTTCTCACTATACAAAATGTAGATTGGTTAGTGCTTAAAGACATGCTTGACCTGGAGAAGTTGGCATCAGATTTTTAAGTCATACTTGTAATGTGCAGAGCTAAAACCTTAAAATAGACTATCTAATTCCTGAATTAATATTTGTATTGTCCTTACTGAATTTTGTGAGGGACTGAGTAACTTTTCTGTTAATTGTTTTTAGTTCATCTCTACTACAGAATCTGTACCTGCTCTGAGACAATAGCTTTTTTGCATGTGGTGGGTTCAACTCTCTTAGTTTTTACTGTAGAAGTACTATCAATTTAAGGATCCATGTGCGGTCCTTCACTGAGCTCAAAATAGGGGGCACCAGTCATTCAAAACAAAGCAAACAAGCAAGAACAAGCATTTGTGTGTCTCCTTTGCCTTATCTTCTTGGAGATATCAGGAGACCCCCTCGGAATAGCAGTGAAAATCTGGGTAGGTTTTTTGTGCTCAGTGTGTCAGTCGTAACCCATATAATAATTATTTCCCATTTCCTACTAATCTGCACTCCAGCAGATAGTTAAACTGTGTTCGGTGCATGACATATGAAGACAGTTTGTGTAGGATACTTTAGATTTCTGTATAAGTACCTTTTTAGATTGCTGCTGTTCTTACTAGAATGTCAGTGTGCTTTAGCAGTTGTCTATCAAATGGATTAATAATTGTAGCAAATGGATTAATAGTTGATTAATAATCGCTAGAACTGATTTGTGAAATACAGTGCTTTGTATACCAGCACTGTACATTTTTTCCCTGGTATTAGAAAGTTGAGAAGATTACTCCTCACTGTGAACAACGTCAGTTTTAAAAAACATTCTTTCAAAAATTATTTCAATTGCAAACAAATTTCGGTACTTTTTTTGGAAGTATGCTCTTTTGATATTAGGCTAAGCTTGGAAAACAAGCTGTAATGCTTTGGCAATTCCCTGTCAAAATGTTATTGGTGTAATAGACTAGAAAAATCTAAATTATTTCCTTTTCTGAAGTGAATATTTCAGGCTTCAGTCTCACTCTGATGTAGAGATACATCCTTGGCAAGAATTCAGTTTCTTCAAACCTTAGCCAAGATTACCTGTTACACCATAATACTTACAGACCACAGAACTGTGCTGTATTTACTACTTTCCTTAGAACAGTCGTGTTAGCCTAACCAATAACTGAGCAGTTACTTCTTATTAATTGACTGCTTTTTTTTTTTTGTAGGGCTCAAATGGTATTTTAACAGACTTCCTGAGTTTCTACACATTACCATCAACAGTGATGCACCATCCTGTTCATAAAAGCCTCAAAGCTGCCTATTCCTTTTACAATATTCATACAGAGACCCCCCTCTTGGACTTAATGAATGATGCACTCATTATAGCTAAATTGGTAAGTTATGCTGTGTGTGTTTTTTCTGCTTCTTTCACAAAAGTATTCTTAGGGGAGCTGGCAAGGTAAGAATCGGCAGGAATTTTTCCATATCATTGCATTCTGATTTCTTCTACTGTTCACAGCAGAGTGCAGTTGATGAGACATATACCATATATATATTACAATATATATATTAAAGTATAAAATGCCATGCTTGTTTTTCATTTGAGCGATGCTAGGGAATGACAAGTGACTGAAGATCAAGTGTTTGCAATAGCTTGAGCTCTGTAAATCATCCAAGAGCACACTCATGACCATATTCACTAAGTACCAGAAGAATGGAAAGTATCACTAAAATAGCTTCCTTTGAAGACGAGTTAATTAGTTCTATTAAATACATTTTGGGTTTTTTAAACTATTTTTTATTTCTACAAAATGTGAAAGTTCTTTTGTGCAAGCTTTATAATTTTATGTTGCTGCCTGTAAAGGTCTGTTATGTTGTAGCTTTTAAACACACCTTCATGCATGGAATTACACTGACGGATGGTTTAGTTGAATGGAAGGGAAGAAACTATAAATGGAAGGTTTTGGACATAGGAATTTTAAGAGTTTGGTGCTGTCTGATGGAAAGCTTAATACTCGGCCCTTAATCATCAGGGTTTCATGGGACTACAGTGCAAACACCAGTGGCAGCATAGTACAGAGCTGTGCAAGTGATACACATCCCAGCAGTCTGAATTCTCAGGGACGTGTTTAGCCCTGGCAGTTCACAGCACTGCACAGGCTTCATCCAGTCCATGGTATTCATTCTAGCAACCGTTCCTAACATGCTGCAGAGCATAGGCATGTTTTCTGCTCCTCGTGCTTGAAGCTTGCCCCTCCCATCTGAAGTGTTGCTGCTACACTACTTGTGGTATTATACATACCAGATTGAGTGCTCAATGCAAGGAATTCTAGCTGTGGTCCAGCAGACCACATTCAGAGCTGTCTGTGCTGCACGTGGCACAGGATTTCTGTATCGATCCTGTATGATGCCAGGGATGGTCTGCAGAGGCTGTATCTACTCAAACTTCAAGCTACATGAAAGCAGTCACATGCATGCCTAATGTCCTGCTGGCACAATGCCTTTGTGCCGTTAAAAAGTTCAGGTTCTTAGGTCAGACTCCCTCACAGTTAATTGCAAGCAAATGGAGTTTTATATCCAGAACCCCAAGCAAATTCAGCTATTTGTACATGGTGACTGTCACTGTGATGGTTTAACTGACTTTATTTCTATGTTGCTTGTTAAGAGTTCACAGTAAGCTAGAATTTGAGTATGTTTCTGTTGCTACACAGAGCCCCATGAGTAGTTTGGCTGTGTGGCTGTTCTGGGAGCAGAATGGCTCTTTGAGTGATGAATCTGGGAGGCTGAAGAAGAGAGGACTTGGTAGAAGGTGCATGAGGGATAGTAACATGTGGAAGATTTGAGTTCTAAATAGAATAACATTTCAGAAAAGGACCAAATCACAGAAATAAAATGTTTATCATTAACAGAATGATAAATGGCTGAAAACACCATAAACTGTATTTATGCAGCCTTAGCTGGAGTAGCCCATGTGTGTCAAAACACTCTATGTGACTGTAAAAAATACCTATCTATAGGGATAAGATAACGGATAATGCTTTAGGGACTCTTCAGACCTTTACCCCTGAAAGTGGCTTTAAAATTCCTGCCTTTTTGGAGGTAATCTTCAAGCAAAGTTGTGCCTTATACTTCACTTTTTATTGGGAAGATTTCTTTATGTGTGTACCTAATTAAAAGGCAAGATTTATTCCCTTGTCTTTTTTTCCACTTAATTAGCCTAGTCTCTTGGATATTGTATGCCACATTGTATGTATCATTTGAAACTTTAGAAGGTAAAATTTAAAAAATGTTTTGCTATTGCCAGAAAGGATTTGATGTGTTCAATGCACTAGACTTAATGGAAAACAAAACATTCCTGGAAAAGCTCAAGTTTGGGATTGGAGATGGAAATTTGCAGTATTATTTATACAACTGGAGGTGTCCTGGCATGGAATCTGAAAAGGTAAGAGAGAAAAAAAGAGCTTCTGAATTCTCTTTGGTGTAATGGTACATTAATCTACACTGGTCAAAATGTTTTAAAATAACATTTTTAATCGGTCATATTTAAGATCTATAATTGACATGCAGAAAAGTAATGCTATTTTGATTTATTGCCATAATTGAACTAAAATGCTATCTTTTTCTTCTTCCTTTAGGTTGGTCTTGTATTACAATGAGGACACTTATGTTTCTAGAACTTTGAGGTCATCGTTTAAGTTAATTTGATCTCCATAACTCTTGGAACGGTGTTGTTCAAGAGGAGTGAAAAGCACAACGTCAGTGATACTGAGGTAGTCCATTAAACCCGAACAATGAAGACATCCATATGTGACCAAATTTATGCATTTTCAGATAGATCAGAAGGTCCATGAAACTCTTTTATTGTCCATGAAAAGAATAAAAGCACATTCATTTAAGTTTCAAAGCTTAGCTTGCACCTTGATGAGAAGAAGGTATTTTTTTTCCACTCTGTAGAAAAGACTGTTTTGTACAAACTGAACTTCAGTGGTGGATTAGGGTACAAAAATATTTGCTATTATGTGGATGAACTGCTGCATTTCTATTTATTAAGTGGTGGTGTATGTTTGTCAGTGTAACAGAATGAAGGATACAAACTTGAGTATCTTTGCTTATTTACTTCACATGGATATCATCATTTTGGGGGAAAAATAATGAAGTACAATACGTTTGTAGCTCTATGGAAGTCCGGGATGTTTTTGTAACTAGAGCAGTATGACAATGTACTGGTTTAACTGGTGCATTTGTTTCTCCATAAGCAACGCTGCCAAATCAATAAAAATAGATTTGTACTTTGATCTTCGATAGATCAGTGGATTGATTTAACAGTATCGCACTGTTCAGTGCAGGTGTTACCTATGTTGCCGGAATGATAATACATTACTGTACTTAATTTACAGTTGTGGCACAAAACCTTAGTTTTTCCTCAGTAGAATAACATCAGCCTGTGTGTAAAACTAAGAATTTTAGTAGTGCTATCAGGATATTTATAGTTTGAATGTTTTCAATGCTTCTGCGAAATTGCACATATTCCTTTGTCTACTTTGATTTCCTATGAAGTCTCTAATTCTAATGAAAATTATCTTGTGTAAATAACGTATTCAGAAATTGTTCCTGGTAGTGTTTTTATCCTGACTTTGGAACAAGAAGTTTTACTACATATGTGGCTGGTAAGCAGAAGAGAAATGCTCTACCCTCAGTCCTTGGAAGTCTTTGTACTGCGCTTCCTGAAATGTAGAAGGGCTGATCTTTGTTGTTGGGGGGAGCTGTTAATTCCCTCATGAATGCTCAGCAACCAGAGTGGCTTCTGAAGCACTTTATATGCATTCCAGCATAGTGTCATAGCTAGGTATGGTAGCAGTTCTTTCAGCTCACGCATGCTGCAGTAACGTGAGCACTGAGGAAGTCTGCGGTAAGAAACTGTTCTAGCTGAAAGTGCCAAATTGTGGTAGTGAAGCCTTCATGCTGTAAGCATCTTGTGAATGTGACATGAATATCTCATGAAATGCAAATGTCTGAACTTTCCTTTTAAACATGCCTGTAATTCTGAAAGATTTTGCTGAAAGTTGAATTCTGTACCTGAAAACATCAATTTAGATGAAGATAAATTTTGTCTGTTCTTCATAACTGCTAGCCCTACCCACCTCCTTATAGCAGTGGGGTTTTTCTTTCTTCCCACTCCTTCTCCAGTGTGTGAATGGTTTGTGGTTTGGTTTCTTTTTCTTGTGGAATTGCCTAGATACAGTGATAAATACTTTCCCTTATGCTCTATGATTAAAGCATTTGACTTCCTTCAAACAAAGGAAGGGATTGAACATGGTTTGTCTGACCTCTGGGTGTGCATCAGGTCGGGACCTTATTAATTCAAAAGGGCTTCAGAGGAGATCTTTCAGACATCTAATGGTGCAGCTGGGATCTACAACTTTGGCCCTCTGATCGCTGTCTGCTAGTAGCATTCATAACAGATGGTGCAGAGGGAGCTTTGACTCCCTGTGTGAGGCCTGAGCAGAATTAAGTGCCTGAAACTGTAACTGATGGTAATGATATCTGAAGTTTCAAGAAGGATTTAATCTCAACTCCATCAAAGACTTAGTTCTTAATTACCAAAAGGCAGGAAGGTGCCTTCCTGGCTGGACATTGGCATTGGAGCCTGCTGGGATGAGGAGGAAGGTGCACCAAGGGGCTCAGTGCGTTCTGCTTCAGCTTTAAAGGCAGAGCTCACTCTAGTACAGTTCAACATGAGGTGGGACAGCAGGGCATAGCTCTGTCTTCATGGCTAAGGTACTGAGTTGCTAAGAAATGGTTGTGGCCCGGCATTCCTTTACCTGGAGGGGTGATCTTCAATGTCAGGTGAAAGATATGCTCATTGTTCTCTGCCTTCCCTTTCCTTCATGGAAATGCAAGTAGAAGAAGGCATAGCCAGACCTTTTCTCTGAAATCAGAAGGGTAATCCTTCCCAGCACTGTTGTTTGGAAAAGCATTGAGGCCATGATGGGCCCAAATATGTCCAGGTAGAAGACAGTCTTGAGCCAGGCTTTCTGCCCTAGTCTTGGGGTAACTGCACATGAAGGAAGGTGTGTGGCCACCCTTGTGCTGTATTCTGGGAGAACAGTGCCATTTGCTTTTGAATCTGAAGGGTAAACTTCCCTGTCTTGTAAATATTACAGTTAACTAGCATGGCTAAGTACGCTAGTGCTAGCATGCCTTCAAGGTTTTTTGCATACAAAAAGCCAGAACAAAGGCTGTGTATGAAGGACTACAAAGCCAGGCAAAACACCCTCATCTCGTCAACACCATCAGCCAGGGAGGACAGAAACTTTGGCATTAAACATCTTACTTTTGTTTGAACTTAAGGGGGCATCACAACTACAGAATCATTGCTACTGCCTCCATTTGTAATTGGTATCATGAGCTAAAGTCATGCCTAAATAAACCCAAAATACAGGTTAGGTATCTGATGGTACTGGATATTTGGATTAGCAAATTTCTGAAACCTACAACATGTAAATTCCATTTTTAAGAATAGAGTAACTCAAGGTATTTTGTGTTTCTTCTACAATACGATACTGATGTTTGCTTAAACTGCAGAGTGCCAGGTTCATTCCTCAGCTGTTTATTTGATTGTCTGAATTGCAGCACTATTCCCCCTCCTTCCTACAACACAAATATCTCATTAGGAAACTATTTGTAGTCTCTAATAAAACTAAAGAAAACTCAAAAGATACATGGAATGTTTTCAGTCTTGTAGCAGTTACAGCTGTCACCTACTTTATACCCAACAGTGTATGGCTTATCTGATTTCCTGGGAAATTAATAGACTCCATTTAGAAATCAAATGGAGTTTAGGTTAGCTTACATTTTCTCACAGGGTGTATGTTAATAGCTTGCATAGGGAAGTCATCTTTCAAAATGCAGCAGTAGTAATTGGGTTTTGTTCTGTATTTGAAAATATTGTTCCCTCAGTGTTTGAGACACCAGGTATTATGGAAATCAAGTCTGCCTGTGTTCTTCACCAGAACAAGGTTATTGTTCAGCAAACTATGACAGTTCAAAAGGGAAGTCCAAGTGTGCTGTTTACTTGAAACAAGCATTGAACCAGCTTTAAAAGTTATACTGGCATGGACCTTTGTTTAAATAAACTTTCACTTTTGGTATTGACTTGTTTGAATAATTATATTTAAATCTCTTTTTGCTTGAAGCATGTTCATCTGTATAAAAACACAAAATTTCTTTAGTGCTTTGCATTAATTCCAAAGGTGTACTTATTATGGTGTCTTAAATTACATCAGCATATTCATTATCAATTTTAACTCTGTGCAAATGAAATATTTGCTCCCAGGTAAAGACTCACACCCAAGTTTGAGCAGTATTCTTTATTAAAGCAGAAAGTACTTCAACTGAATGCTACATCTAGTCCACCTTGTATTCAAGTGCTTTACACCCTAAAGCCTAACAAGATAGTTCAGTTACAGCTGTACTCCATACTGCATTTAAAAAATCTGTTATGCTGAAAAAGCTTTCTTCTTTTTGCGAGGTGGTTTTTTTATCTTATTTGGATTTGGGACAAGTTTCTTGATTTTCATAGGCTGCAAAATTACATTTGAAAGATTGCTTTCCATACGCTTCCGCTTCAGGCTCATGAACTCATCCCCCAGTGCCTCTGCAAGCTGCTCAGGTTCCTCATTTTCTGAAGAACCTTCATGAGCAAAATCCACAGATTCTTCAGTTCTGTACTGAAACCACGGCACTTCCAAAGCTGGTATCTTGGGAATTATTGCTGCTACTGCTTCTGTAAATTTATCAGACTGCTTCTTAAAGCCTAGTGCTAAAATGGATGTTAAGCCGAGAAGTGGTGCAATAGTTTCGCTGAGGCGGGGAACCTGCCCTGCTGGCGTGGCTCGACTTGCGCTCAGCTGAATGAGGTGCGATGTGATCATAGCAGGCTTTGCAGACTTGCACACCAGCAAGAGAAGAAGTTCATCTTTTTCCAATGCTTTTGTAACTTCATTAACTCCAATAGCAAGCTGTCTTCTGATACTTGTGTCAGTCCACCCCGTTTTTTGTCGATGGCCTTCTGCGTCCTCTTCCTTAGGGAGTTCACTGGTCCCAGCGTTACACTTTCTTTCCATTTGTTTTTTTGTAAGGGAATGTTTTTTCATTCTTGGAGTCTCAATCTTTTTAAGCCCAGTGTTTTTAATCCTTTCTTCTAAGGTCTGTAGTATAAAATGCATATCTTCTCCATCGATGGTTTTCCACTCTAAAACAAAGGGGTTATCTAGACATGTTTTTACAGTGGCTTTCTTTGCTTTGCGAAGTGTTGCTGTCCCTTGCTGAATTACAGACATCCTGAGCCTATTTTGTGTTTTGCCACCCTGGCTGTGAAGGGAAGAAAGAAGTAAATGTTAGTTCAACTACTGCACTGGTTGCTGCAGACATCAGTACCAGAAGCTTCTATTGGGAACGCAGAAGAGAAGTGTCACAAATGTCACAGTGTCAAAGTGACACTGGCAATTACTGCCCTCTTCATATAAGCTCAGTGCTGATCTTTAACACATATTCCACAAGGCAGATGCTGTGCTGCCTCTTTTTAATGAAAAATAACTGAAACAGCAGAGTGTACAGCAAGGTAGCACCAGTGACAAGAGACCTTCTGAAGCTCAAGAGCAGATGGAGATACCATAGTTCTAAAAAACAAAACAAGCCCAGACCACTACAAGCTGAACAACCACTCAGTTTTCACTGTTGTTTCAATGAAATGGGTATAGGGGAAGCATAACTCTTACAGCTCTGACTGATCTAGTCCTGAGTAACAGTGAGAGCAGGAAGGCAAGGCCTGACTACAGGCCCTGGTAACTCACCAAGGCCCCACACTCCTCCTTGGATTATCACTCACCATCTCCTTGCTGAATCAGTGATATCTTCATTGTTGCACAGCCAAGCTTACAAACAAGGGTTTTATGAATGCAGTGCAAACTGATGGTGTCATCCATGAGTCAGAAACACAGGAGTGGTTTTCAGAGAGCAGTGAAACTGAATAGCTATTTCAAAATGCAGCAAAGCACTGTGCCCTCTCAGTACTCTCAGAACCTGTGCAGTGCCCTGCAGGGCATCCAGGCAATGGTCTGTTCATCCCAGCTGTTTGCCTCCAACACTGGGAACTGGAGAAACTGTCTGGGGGAGGGCAGGGCTGTCATTTTCCTCTGCTCCCAGCCACCTGGAATGGCTCTCTCAGAGATGGAAGGTCTGCTAACCTATTTCATTAGTCCTTAATGGAGCTATCACCCATGCAGTTATCAGATCCCCTTTGCTTACCATCACAGTTGCAACAACCAAAACGCAGTAACAGCTGAAGACTGGAAATGACCACTAGAAATCTTACATGTGACTGAACTGGAAATGGAAGCTTGTGATAGGTTGAAAAAAAAGAGCTGAGGGTCATCGTTTTTAGCAGATTTCATTTAGGGATGCTCTGATGGCCTTTTGCAAAGGTTATCAAGCCAAGACAGCCACTTACATCTGAGAAAGGAGCAAAAGATGAGAGATTTTTCAGTTTAACTTTTCCTTTTCAAAATGGGCACTGCTGAGGAAAACACGCGTGCAAGAACAGGAAATAACGCCACGATGAAATAAAGACACACTGAACTCCTGCACCTCGCACCACCGTCCCGGCCCCCTGCTTCCTGCGGACGGCAGAAACGACCGCACCCCGCGCTCGGCCACGTCCGCCAGCAGCGGCCCCGCTCCGCAGGCTTCCTGCGCACCCGCTCCGGGAACGCGCGTACCACGCGGCACCAGCAGATCGCGCTGCAAGCGCACCGGCCGGCTCGAGGCGAGGCCTCCCCCCGCCTCCCGGCGCCGTTGGGCCCAGCCTGCCCGCGGAGCAGCTGCGAGCCGGACCCGGCCCAGAGTGCCGCCACCGCAGGGGCGGGGCGCCCTCCCCTGCCCGTCCCAGGGCCGGGGCCTCAGCCGCCCATCTCCAGCAGGCAACAAAACAAGCCCTACCTCTGCGGCGGCCTCCGCCACCCGCACGTCCCGGGGCACACGGCGTCGCTCGCAGCGCGTCGGCTCCCAGAGAGGCTCCGCTCCGCCCCTCGGCCCGCCTCTGCGCTGGCGCGGTGGGCTCCGCCGCTGCTGCTGCCCGCCTCCCGCTCTGGGGCATGTGCTGGGAGCGGGCGGAGAAGGCGCTGCGGAGGGCGGCGGGAAGGGGCGCGCGTAGGTCGGGCGGACGGAGGGCGAAGCCAGCGAGGCCCAGTTGCGGGCGGGCAGTAGCCAGGACCGGGCAGACAAACAGCGCATTGGCCTCTGCGTGCCGATGGTGGAAGCCTGCTCTCGGCATTTCCTCGTTCTGAGTGCTACCATAAATTGCTTTATAGGGGATAATAGATCTGATTTGTCGTACATCATCTAATGAAATAATGGCCAAGTCAAAAGGCACTTCACAGAGACTTCGCAGCAATAGGGAGGTCTGTCACTGCTGTTCAATGTGTGCCCTACTGCATGTATATGCATCGTGTTCTGTCACGGTAAGGTGACAGGTAAGAAGTAGCTATGTTCAGGGTTTGTCACAACCTGTCCAGAGCCAGGGACAAATCTGTACAAGCACGCTCAGTTTCTATGTTTTTACCTGGGTTTATAGGGGTAAAAACTCTGAAGCATGTAGTATTACAGGTTAATACTATACGGATACATGTAGATTAAACATGTTTAAGGAATTGTTAAGTGTACGGAAGCGTGAATATGAGTAATTTATGAATTGGCAGATAAGGGGGATGGATTTTTTCTGTTAGTGGTTACCGTGTAGGTTAGTTTATCAGTTAATATTCATTTTTTTTAATCCTTGTTTAATTTAGTAGAGCAAAGAAAAAACGTCATTCTCAAGGTATTTTGTTTGTGTGACTGCTAGCGTGTGGTGTCCCCCACAGGACCCCCATATTTTTCGGAGTTGTAGCTGGAGGATGCAGGGTGCCAGGCAGGGGCTGTGGCAGAGGAACAGTAGCAATAGCTGGGCTGGTTGTGGTTTAAATCACTCAAGAAATTCCTTTTTCTAACAGAGAGCTTGGAAATCTTGCTGTATCTCCCCTCTTAGGAGGGCAGCCTAATCCTCAGGGGTATGGAACCGAGCTCAAGCTCTCTGAAGAAGCTAGTGTGTGCTTAACACTTAATGCTCCCACCAACCCTTCCCTGATGCTTGTCGCCACTCAGTTGTCCCTGCAGTGTGAGCAAGCCCCCGTGTCCTGTCCCAGCGTGGCTGTGCCGTGGCTGGCAAGCTGAGGTCACTGGTTCCCAGCCCAGCACCCTCCTTGGAGCTTGTCCCCACCACCGCGCTCACACCAAAGGACCCAAGAGGCAGAAGCGATATATCCCCACTGGAGAAGGAGGGAGGCTGTTACCTGGGCATCATGACTCTCGAGGTAAGCAATTCTGCATTTGGTGGGGCAGAGGCACAAGGAGAGGAGAGGGAGGGGGATGTGCTGTCCATCTGTGCAGTGCCGTGTCGGAGATCAGCGGTGTTTCTCCAGCATAAGGATTATTACTGCAAAATCAAGGTTACCTTGCAGCACAAGAAATTTGCCTAAGCCTTTGGAAGTTAAATAGTGCATTACTTCTTGAAAGTGAAGGATGAGAGACATACTGCTTATTTTGAACTGACAGAAGTCATGTAATTTTTGGAGCTTTACCTGTTTAGAGAATGCATGAATTCTTTGTGTATGCAGCTGAGTTTGCTAGGACTGCATTATGCACTGATAGGTAGTTACATATTTATTTTTTTAGGATCTAGCTATAAAAGGAGGAGGGAAGCTTCTAACACTGAGGCAGCGGTATGTGTGCATTTGGGAAGAGTGAGTAATTTTTAAGGGAGTTGTGCATATATTTTTAGAGTGTGTGCATGTTTGGAGTGGTGGATTTCGATGGGCTTGTGTTTTGGTAGAAAAGCTGCTACTTTCTTCCTTCTTAGCTAGAGACAGCTTCCTTCTACCTTGTCTCTGACTATAGAGTTAAATAGTTCTTGAGGAAATTATCTCCATGGCTGGCTTTTAGCCTCCTATCTTTGTAGCAGACGATGAATACTTCCCTTGTCTTGCTCATGCCCTGATGGATTAGAGTGTTTTTCTTCATTAGGCTTTCTATTATCCCTTTCACTTCAAGATTTGCGAGCCCCTTTATCCCAGTCTTATTATAATGTCCCTCTCAGCTTGGTTAGTGTGTGTGTTCTGCAAAGAGTGAGCAACATAATGCCCTGACCTAGATGCAGGAGAGTATTGCCAGTAGCTCAGCAATTTTCTTCTGAGCTCCAGTTACACTGAATGGCACAGAGGTTTCATTGTGGCATTTTACAGTGAAGGAGAAGAATCTTACGTCTTCAGTGGGTCAGAATTGTCAAATCCCAAACATAACACCAAATTAAACACTTTGTTTAATTAGTGATCATTGAAATTACAGTTTGTTTTATTCTGCCTTGGATTCACTCTAGAGAATAAATTTATTAGCTTGACAATTATGCAATGAGCTGTAAATCACATGGGCAAGAGCTGAGTGCAGTATGATATGCCATTCCATTGCTATGTACAGTTACACTTTCACATAAAAATCAGTGCTTGAATGCCATGTCATTTTACACATTCTGCATTAGACATTATAGAGGTTTTCTATCCAGTGTGGGTTTGGTTGACAGCTACCATCCATATCCATAAAAATGCACTGAATCAAACTGTATGGGAGTGAGGACAAAATTAATAAAACAATGTTTCTATCAGGGAGGCTCTAAAAGATTTATAAGTTTTGCAAACTGGTAAAATACTCTGCTGTAAATGAATTCATTCAAGCTTTTTTCTTTGCACAAATGGAGTCTGTGATAATAATCTGATGATTTGTGCATTTACTGTTAATATACATGTGTATGTTTATGTCTGTATGTATGCTTTTGCTTTTAATTTGAGGAGTTAAAAGGGAATTTTATTGGCATGTGATTAAAAGGAAATTATGTTTTGATAGGCTGCTCCTAAATATATTGTGTAAGCAAGCAAATCCTGAGCAACAGTGTGTGTACAATGATTAGCTAGAGGGAGATGAAGAAACAAGTATTTACATTTTATTTCTGCATATTTCTTGCTGTGTAAGATATGCATTTGCATCTTTTTAAAACAGTATCTTCTGATACTTGCCAATAGATCCAAATAGGTTATAAGTGTATGAAGATAAGAAGCTTATAAACTTAATGGTTTGGAGTTAGTGTTTGTCTTATACAAGTCCAGCAGGGCTTCTAGTTCATTCTTACTCCGATGTTCAGATCAGAAAACAATTCAAGGCGTGTGGAAGCTTTCCACTGACTTGAATGGTCCTTGTACGTCAGTGCTGGCAGAGGCCCACATGTAGCAGTGGCCACACTATAAAGGTGAAGGTAGGTAGAACTTATTTAAACTTCAATCAATTGTGGCAACTCAGTTATGTTTTATTATTGATAGCACTTCTTAATCTTGCTCTTAACAGAGCATGAATGCTGCTTTTGTTTGTACATGTATGGATAGTATTAAGAGATGTCTCTGATGTAGGAGTCTGTGATAGGTATAGTCAAGAATGTCACAATCCTGGTGTTTGGATTTAGAATTAAATACTTATTTTAATAAATTCTACCTATAAAAGAAATCTGAAGAGTAGTGGGCCATCACTTTTCTTTTGGTAAGCAAACGTACATCCCTTTTATACATCCATACCAACAGAGTGAGTATAAATGCTTTGCTTTTAGGACTGTCAGAGAGATACAGTTCCAGTTTCCTTCAGACATTGTTAATTCAATGATGTTAGTTGCATCGCTGATTTCATTTCTCCTTGTTGAGTGCTTCTGCATAATAAATGCTATACATCTATTCAAAATACTGTTGTATTTTGAGGGAATCCTTGAGCTTAGTTAGCTGGAAGCAGCTAGATGCTTTTAATGATACTTGAAGTGTTTGGGGGAAATGTTTGCTTTTATTATTATTTCATTTAAATCACTAAGCTGCTAATACGGCTACTTTTTAAATGGGACCCTCCATAGACTTTCCAAGATTTATATACTTACACTAGTATGACTATTTATATGGCACCATCTATGGAATTTTGTACTTTGTCAGGTTTCTAAGGGGGACATCAAGCAACTATTACTGTCTGTATCATTAAAGTGTTTGGGAGACCTAGCCAAGAGTGCTTGAGTTCTGCAAACAGGAGCAGAAAGGTAGTACTGGCTCCGGAGCTTGCAGCTGTCAGAAATGCTGAGTTTGACCTCAATGTGAAGAACAGGTTCTGCTCACATAGCTGCAACTCTGGAGTGAAGAGTTTAGTTTGTGTTTAAAATGAAGACAGACAAGCCCCACAAATGTTATTTAAACTCTTGGCTGAATTGAGGCAGAAGACACTTTATGAAATGTTTTACAATTTCTCTTTCAACTAAGGTGAGGAAGCTTGCACTCCCATTTTCTAGCCTTCAGGAAAACAAATAATGAGGTTTTACATTTCTGACATTAAACTTTGTAGAAGAAAATATTTACATTTTCTTTATCCAGAGCAAAGAAGAGAAAGACCTTTTGTTATCCATATAATCCATTTTCAATTCTGATACAAGCTGACTAAATCCAGTTACTTCAATTAAAATAGGTTTCATAGTTTTTAAATTAGATACTACAAAAATCTTTACTGTGAGGGTGGTGACACACTGGCCCCACTCTGGTTGCCCAGAGAAGCTACAGCTGCCCCATCCCTGGCAGTGTTCAAGGCCAGGCTGGATGGGGCTTTAAGCAAGCTGGTCTAGTGGAAGGTGTCCCTGCCCATGTCAAGGAGGTTGGAACTAGATGATCCTTAAGGTCCCTTCCAACCCAAACCATCCTATGATTCTAGTATGTAGAGAGAATAATGGCTGTAGCTTTGGGTTAATATGAGTATGAGCTGCATAATGATGAATGGGGTAAATTTAATGTTTTCCCCTGTGTTTTGAGTTGTGTGTTGAAGGTGGTCCTGGCAATAGCAGGCAGGTCTGTGCCAACTGTTGGTTGCCTACTTCACTGTCAGCAGAGAAGTGGAAATGAAGTGGGAAGTACCCCCCAGAGGGTATTTGAGCTCTGCTGCTCACGTCAGCACTATGCAGTCAGGGCCAGAAGAATTCAGAGATCACTGCTGGGGTGTAAAGTTCCGTGAACGCCTTCATACCTCCAGTGTGACTGTAAGAGACATTTACATTGTGTTGATTGTATAGACTGCTTGCATGAGTGTGTTTGTAGGCACCCTGACACTAGACAGTCAGTAACGGTTCCAAGTGTTTAGATGTAAAGCTATTGGAAAAAATAGGTTTACTTGTTTTAGTGGAGCTGACCTCATCAGCTAAGTAGGCTTGTTTCCCCTTCCTTGTTTTCCTTTACGGTTTTATTAATCTTTCATGGGAAAATGCCTAGATTTACCACTAAACCCAAGTGAGTAATTGCGAGTGTCTAATGATACTACTGTGCTTGTTATCCTTAATGTTTTAAGCACACTCCTTGAGAGGAAAACTTTCTTTTCTTCCATCAGGCTGACTTTAACGCTGCTGCAGAAGATGTAAAAAAATTAGAAACGAGGCCAACTGATGAAGAACTGAAGGAACTATATGGATTATACAAACAGGCTACTGTTGGAGATATTAATATTGGTACTCCTATTCCTATAGATACTTCACATTTACTCCCATATCTTGATGAAATCAAGCAAATGTTATGTAAATCTACATGATAATTAAAGGTATACATTTATTTTGGCAGAATGTCCGGGAATGCTAGATTTGAAAGCCAAAGCCAAGTGGGAGGCATGGAACCTGAAAAAAGGTGTTACATCAATTAAATTTGCATCATTTAGTCATGTTTATAGGATGACAAATATGGAAGGATAATGACTCCTACTTTCCTTTGCAGGTTTATCAAAGGAGGACGCCATGAAAGCCTATATTTCTGAAGTAAAAGAAATGGTAGAAAAATATGGGATCTAGAATAATCAACATAATTCCCACTAACAACTAACCTTTCAGTAGCTAATGAACTAATGCTGTTGAGAAGAATGCAACACTAACTCCTTAACTCCTTATTGTGTAGTCTGACGGTAAAATCTTTTAATCACATAAGCTGGTTGACTGTAAAGGGTATTTGCATACCCACTCTATATTTTAGATTGTATCTTATTCTAAATAAATTTAAACCTAATAAATTAAGCTTCCTGTAAGAATTGTGGATTTTTGTGGGTATTAAATTACATTAAGCATATTTACAGAGAAGCTCTAAAAGTAAAATAACATAGCTGTCATTTCTTGGAAAGGAGGTTATGGAATGAAGTGAATGATTTGTGCACATGCAAGATAATAAGAGGGAAAAAGAAAGATGGAAACTTTTATTTTTAAGCCCCAAAGCCAACATGTATTTTCAAAAAAATCAAAAAACTCCCTCTTCTAAAGGATTACAGAGGAGGAACAAAACAAGTCTTAGGCATAACTGCGTGCAATTGTACAGAAAGAATTACTTATTTTGAACTACTGTGGACTAATCTTGCACTGTCTGCCATTAAAATAGAGGGAAATACTCATAGGCCAGCATTTTCTATACATCTTGTTATATGCTTTATCAAGAAAATTTCATTAGAGGGCTCCAGCAGATAAAAGTGACCTCCAGGAAGCTTGTAGAAGGAAGTTTCTCCACTTGTTAGATCATGCCAGGCTGAAAAAGATATTTAAATGAGAAATGTCAGAGAAATGTTAACAGCTGGAGTCATTCTATGTAACAATTTCAAAATTACTATATAATAATTATTTTAAATCCCATATCAACTGGTTTGGTTCATACATTGAGACTGCTTTGTTGATTTAAAGACTCTAGAAAAGCTCTTCATTAACTGATTTGATACAACAGGCAGATGTGTAAGTATAGGCAAAGTACCTTCTAAATCATGTGCTTGCTGATCTTCAGACCCATTAAAGCAGGTGATTTCACACGAGAAGGGGATATTCCTTTCTGCCATCTCAAAACTGTGAGCATAAAGCAGTATAAAAAGCAGTAATAAAACTTTCCATCAGATAACCCCAAATATAGGTCTCTTCCATATACAAAATAGCATTTTCTTTCTCCTCCAAAACATAAACTTCAGGAATTAGATTGTGCAGAACATCGAGCGAAGGAATTACTATGTCTGTAAGATTCTTAGGTCCTTACCCTACTCAATTACTAAAAACTTTAATGAAAGAATGACCTAATAGGGAAAAAAATGAGCTTCAATCTGCAATAAAAATTCTCACCTACAATAAACAAGTAGGTTATCTGCTTGTATTCAAGTTGTAATGTTTCAGGGCGTTATTAAGCATCAGGTTCCTATGGCCAAAATAGGTCCCACATCCAAGAGTGTCCTTGTCTTTGGCAAGGTAAGAAACTTTAACCACTCAGGTACATAAGCTGTTGTGTAACATCCACTTGGAACAGCAGTTAGGGCAGAAGCAGCTGGCTGCACTCTGGATGCCTAGAACACAGGGATTCTTTGCTTCTGGTTAGGCATGGACCAGGATGCTAAATGCAGTGATCCTGAGGCACCATCAGTTGAGACTTTTAGCCTCAGAAAACAATAAAAGATGTGAGAATATTACTTTGGATCCTACGTAGAACTGTAATTCTACCATGACATGTTCATTTCTGTAATAACAGTAGTGGTTGCTACAAGAAGTAGTGTTTTCATCTAGGGCTTAACTACTAGAAGCACACAAAGGAGAAAACTATGTTCACTGTTTCATACTCTTTTTGTAACAGAAACAAGAACAAATTACAGAGAAAAATGAAGACCTGAATCAGACAGAAATAAAACTGTAAAATACATGTATAAATGTAATACAAAATTGTAAAACTTACGACCATGTGTGAAGTATTCTAGAGTCTTCTTTGAGAGTATTTATCAGATGTTTCTTAGCGTCTTTATTTTGCAGAAGCTGAGGAGGAGTTCCTCCTACAACTTCTAGATATGCTAGAATGTCTTCATCTGTTCCAGTATGTGCATTTTCGAGGTAAATAAATGCTTCAGACTGTCAGCCAGACAAAACAGATCAAGTGTTGTATATAACATACTTTACATAATACTTTCATTAAGAATTGTTTTAGTAGAAAGTATCATGATTCTGTGTCTCCAAAATACAATGAACGGCTGATTAGTTTAACACCCACAGAAAACACTTCTTGGAAAGGCTTAGTAGGCTGTGTTTCCTGAAAATACAGACTATGAGTGAGCCAAGTACCCTCAAGGTCTGAAACTTTCACACAGACAAGTAACTGTTAAATTAATTTTGTTTGAAGTTTGATTCTTACAATTGAAATAAAACTGATAAAATAATCTATTTAAGAGAAAGAAAAGCCTAGCAGTGGACACAAATCTGACTGATGTAGAACTGGAGAGTCCAACTGATTATGGAAATCTGTAGGAATAACAGTTGCTTCCATGAAGTACTAGCTTGTACTCAGGATTGCTAAGAAGCCCCAGAAACAGAAGAATGGAAATAGCAAATGCCGTTTAAGAATAGGAAGACTCGGAAAAAACCACTTCACTGTTTTCCTGAAAAGACAAGCAGACCCATCAGAACCTCAGCAGAAACTGAGGACAGACTGAAAAGCCAACAAAGAATGGAGAGAAAGAAACAGACAAATGCACTGAGGGTTGGTGCTGGAGGTTCACGAAAGATTAGGTTAAGACAGCTATTTCACATGTTACAGAGTAGGGAGTGACACTTCATGTTTTGTTTTGATTACTGTCCTGGGTTCAGCAGTAGCAGTCATTTTTTTTTCTCTTTCTTAGTAGCTGGTGCAGTGCTGTGTTTCTGACTTTCAGTCCGAGAACAGTGCTGATAATACCCCGATGTTTGTAGCTACTGCTTAGAATGTTTACAATTGATCAAGGACTTTCTGAGCCTCATGCTCTGCCCTGGGAGG
>WYDI02030753.1:0-42861 GCA_009867235.2 Psittacus erithacus
GCTCTCAAAGTTGTTGCTCTGGATCTCAGAGGCTCAGCATGTTGTACCTTACTTACAGCCGGTATTTGCTGTCCTAGTGTTTCTCGGATGGGAGGTTTGGGCTAAGGTTCTTGTCTCATTGTACTTTATAGTAATGACTTGTCATACAATAGACTCATTAATCACGAAACTGACCTGGCTTTCATTCTCAGTGTGGTCACTACTTCTATACTTTGGGAGGTATATAATAGAAATTGGAAATAGAATGGGAAAATCGCATTAAAATGAAGTAGTTTATAATCGCTTTAAAAATCAGGTTGTAAATTGCCTATGCAATATAAAATACAGCTTCAATCTATATAAAAGAATACATAAAAGAATGAATGTTTCCAAATAACACTAACATAAAGAAGAATTTTGGCTTAAATAGCTGTAGCTACAGGTTTATAAGGCAGTTGTGTTTATTGTTAAAACACACCTGTACTGTCAAAACACATACTTTTTTTTGCTTAAGTTACAGGAATTGTTGACAAACCTCTAGAAATATTCATGTTTCATATATAACTATAAAGTTGAAATAGTTGACAACAATGCAGTAATTCCATTCAATGAATAGAAGACTAACTTCAGCAATCCTTGACACACCTCACAGTTGAGGTACAGTCACAAAAACACAAAAACCAGTTTTGCTTGTTTTTTCGATGACATTTTGAGACGTAAAAAAAAAAAAAAGTCCCTTTCTTACACACCACAAAATCAATTATTTTGTTCTCTAAGATCTAACATTCATTACTTGTTCTCTAATTGTTTTATGGGGATTTGTTGGCTGATAGATTTGTCTTTCATTGTTTGGAACATCTGACAGTCACTAAATACTCTGACAGAATAATTTAGCTAAGTAAGAGCTGTTCAAATAGTGGTGCAAATAGTAAATGTGTTTAATTACTATTAAATAAGTCCTATCTAGTTTTATACCATGGTAAAACATACAGTGGAGATGTAATGGAACTATTATTTTAAGATAAGTCAGATGGTTGTGAATACGAACCATGTAATGCTAGATTTTTCCTTTACCTGTGATCTAATTTTACATCCTTGGAAGTCAGTGATTAATGGTTTAGGGATTCCTTTACTTAGGGTAACTTAGAGCTAAGCTTGAACTTTCTAATGTATATAAATAAGGTCATAATTTTCCTACTTTACTTGATATATCAAAACCTTTTCCTTACTGAATAAACTTAGGGACATGCAGGCAAGAATTTAGGATGATTCAACTTCATTTAAGGCATAAAATAATTTTAGATACAGAGATATTTGATTTGGCCAATTATAAAACAATCCAAACAAGTTTTGCTGGAGTGCTTGATCTATTTAGGGCTGAAAAAAAATATAGCAGTGTAACTGTGGTGTTCTGCTAAAAATCTGGATTGTTTTCTGATGTGAGATAGCATCTGTATAAGTGCTGTATAATGCTGGAGTAAGTATCAGTTTGTATCTTCAGTCAGGGATTTTCTGTTTTATTCTTATGCTGGACTTTCTCTAAGTGCTGCTAAATGGTGGATTACAGATTAGGTAATTTAATTTCTGGCAGTACAGCTACATTCTGTATAGGCTCAAGAGCTCAAGATGAGTTTACTTCTTGTGCTGAAGGCTGATTGGGAGTCAAGGTCCTCTGTTCCCAGTGCTATGAAAAACACAGGAATGGTCATCACACCGAATGTACTGATATAAGAAAAGAGTTTTTGTCGTAGTAAAATTTCTGTTTAGTAGTTTGTACTAAATTATTTCTTAGTTTGGTAATAGACTGCATGTTTGAGAGCCTCTTTTCTCTGAAGCCAAATTCTCAGAAATCCCAAAGAGTGTCCAGAGAATTGTAGACATGTAGCCATTTCGTCTTTTAAAGGGAAGCACAGGGGAGCATTTTCGATCCTTTTAATTTTCTTAAGTAATTGCATTGTTGAATGACATTATTTTAAACAATTGGGATATATTACACTAGATAAAGCACCCATTTGAATTCCAGTTCTTCTTAAAAGACTGTTTTAGTATTGAATACCAAGCAGATATTGGATAGACTACAGAATCTGTTGTGGTAGTAAAAGCCCTCTAGGAGCTACTTTTGCACATATTAGTGCCTTTGAAACACGACTTTTTACGCAGATGATTTTTACTTACTTGGGTCTTTGTGTACACAAGCTATGATATAGGCTACTTGCCTAATACTAATTTAAATTTTGAATGAATTTCTGAATTCAGAGGGTAAGCTTATTCGTGTGACCAATTTTTATTTTTACAAAGTTCTAGATGGCTTCAACTAGTAGATGTATGATCAGTGTCAAATAATTTCAGTCTATTGTATTTTAGGTATTGTTTGATGTCTACGTAAGTTTCAGAAGTACAGTGAAAACTTTTTAACGGTTTATTTATTTATTTTTTTTAAGAATGTTTTATTCTAATTTCCTTTGTATGCCTCTTTCTGTCTAGGAACTTAATTAAAAAAACTTTCTTGGTTCCTCTGTCTAGTTGGAACTGTAAAAGGCAATATTTGTTTGTCTTCATTTCATGTGTGCAATTCTGGCAGCTGTGCAGTTCTGTTTTGTCCATCTACTAGTACTACATATGCTCCTGAATTGAAATGCACACTAAGATCATGGATTTGTATTTTCTTAGGGGTGGTGACGATAGAGCACTTTAAAATGGAATCACAGAGGAACTGGTTTATACCTCCAATTAAAATTTCTTGAGAACATACACAGAAATACATTTGTTCTATGTTTTCCAGATTTACTTTTAATTAATTTTCCTATGTAATTAATCATGATTATTTGCACTTTTGAGCTGCATTGACCCAAATCGGACTTGGGGACCTTATGTAAAATTCTTCAGAATTGCGAAAGATATCTCCCGCATTAAAAATCTCAGAATATGAATCAAAAGAAAGGATTAGAGTTTTACTGATGGGGAATGAAACAGACTTTTTTTTTTCCTTTCTTTTTTTTTTTTTTCTTTTTTTTTTTTTTCTTCTTCATTTGTCCTTTTTTTTGCAAGTGGGATTTATAAACACATTTCATGTTACTCCATGTCCATATGCAAGACTAACAAACTACAGTCACTGAACTTCTACAAGTTGTTTGGCTGCAGATTCATGATTTAAATAAAGCCAAGAACAAGCTAACAATGTTTTTAAAATTATTACATGCAAGAGAAAACTAAAAAAAGGTATGATAAGAGCAAGCTGATTTGTAAGTAGATGTACTTAGATCACCCTTTAAAAATATTTACTCTTTTCTACTTCTTTTTAAATAATGTCTATGTAAACACTAACTGAAGGTGGCTTTTGAGGACTTTTTCTATCTGGAAAATTTTTTTAGCTGTTACTGGATAAAATTTCTACTTGCAGATGAGGTGTGGAGTCATACAGACTAGTTGCAATAGCGGTCACAGACAGGAATACTGTTTTTTAGGTTTTAAGAGAGAACGTACAGTGTGCTTCTGAGAACAGCTTCCTCCTGCTCTTTTAGTATAGGTCTAGTAAACTAAGGGCAAGATTCTGTCAAGCATTTCTATTTTTATTAAATATCTAATCTTAGCAGAATGATGTGGTCTTGCAGCTCAACATCTGCTGTTATTTACTCAAGGACTGTGAAGATCTGGATGGTGATCTTGGAAAATACACTAGCCCTAAACAGAACCCCTGCTCACTTTAAAATAGATGATTAATCATTGCTGTATGGGTAGCCAGTGAGTGCAGTACTTATCTTCTAACTTTCAAAAGTGCTTCAGTTTCTTTGTTGTGATTTTTCTGTTAGTTACTTCCCCAGTGAACATTTTGTGATTCTTGGTGAAATGGGAGATTTTGGTAAGGTTTTACTTTTCCTAAGCTTTAACCTTGTGCCACGGTTTAAACCTAGCTGGTAACTCAGTATCATGCTTATCCCCTCACTCCCTTCTCCCACTGGGATAGGGAGAAGAATCAAAAAAACCCCTGTGGATTGAGATAAGAACAGTTTAAGAACTAAAGTACAGTATACTACTACTATTACTAATGATAAGGGAAATAACAAGGGAAGAAAATATAAAATCAAAAGGGAAAAGGGAAAAAAACCCAGTAAATGCAGGTGATGCACAATTGCTCACCAGCCGCTGACTGATACCCAGCCAGACCCGAGCAGCAATCTGGCCTTTATGGGTAACAACCCCTAGTTTCCACACCAAGCATCAAACGCTGTGGTATGGAATATCCCTTTGGCTAGTTTGGGTCAGGTGTCTGGTCTCTGCTTCCTCCGGTGTTCTTCTGCCCCTCCCCACTGGCAGAGCACAAGAGGCTTAAAAGCCCTTGATGAAGGTAAGCAATAACTTAACTAAATAACAACTTAACTTGTTACTTAGCAACAACTAAAACATTGGTGTGTTATCAGCGTTGTTCTCACACTAAAGCCAAAACACAGCACTGCACCAGCTACTAGGAAGAAAATTAATTCTACCCCAGCTGAAACCAGCTGAAACCTGAATTCACAATCTTGTGAATTCAGAGCTCTGTGTGATATCTAGTAATAGTTTCAAACTTGTATTAGGACAGTCATGCTTTAGGGTAAGGATTCCCTCCTCTGCTCCCATATTGTATTTTATAGCAATCTTTCACTCATTTTTATAAATGCTATATTTTGACCTTAGGTCAGCTCTAAAGAAGAGACTTTTCTGACTGAGACCTTATTTCAGCTGCTGAATAGGGACACTTTTTCCATCTTGAAACAGAAAAATGTGTGAGCCATCCAACAGCGCTGTGAAAACATTGCAAAGACAAGTAACTTCAGTTTTGCTAAGAGGTAAACTGACAAGGTCATAACATGTGCTTACTAATTCTCTCAAGATACAATAACACTAAAACAAAACAGTCTAAAATAACAGATTTCCAGCACTATGAGCTGGGTTTGTTTGCCTTAAGTAAGAGACTTGGCTGAATAAGGAAAATGCTGTTGAGTGTTTTTGGAAAATCTTTTCTGTGGGTTCCACAAAATGGCTCAGTTTATATAAAAAAATTAAATATACATATATATATACACACTTCATTAATTGTGACATTATTAGGGGAGATTTTCAGAACTGTATGATTCATAGAATGAACATAATGTAATGAAAAATAGTTCTGCGGCCTATTGGAATTTATAGCCTAAGCTGTGTTAGCCAGTTGAGCTAATCAATATGTATTACTTCAAATCATTATTAAGAATGTTATCTAATGACATCTAATCTTTTTTTGTGGAATGATTGATCTTTTCTGCCCTTAGCTAAACTGTCAAAAGTGGTTTAGTGACCTAGCTTGAAATATTTAATCTTATGGCTTTTGGGGATTTCAAAGGAAATTGTTCACACTCCCTAGTAACAGCTGCAACTAACATGCCTGATGCTGCAGTACATGGTGAGAGTCATTGTACCAAATGCTAGTCTACATAATTTCCAGGTCAATATCTGTTAGAGAGAATTCACTTGTAAGTGTAAATTCTGCTTTCCATCCTAACCCACTCGTATTTACTATAGTGCTATAGGAGGCAAATCCTATGCAACTCCTACACTAAATAAATTGGATGAAGCGCAAACCCATTCAGCTTCTACTTCCTGTTGCTATTAAATATAAAAGATGGATTTTACGGAAAAGTCTCGTGACCTTAAAAATGCTTGAAGGGCTTATTTCGCATGTTAATAGTTTGCATTTATGCAAGGAGTAAACAACTTAGAATAATTTTCTCTAAACATTAAAACTGTATTGATTTTTCTACCTTTATCCATTAGGCTGATCAAATTTACTGCTGAAAAAGAGCACCTATAAAATCCTAAATATATATCATAAAGGAGCGTTAAAGTAGTAGCTCTATCGA
Source organism: Psittacus erithacus (assembly GCA_009867235.2). NCBI lineage: Eukaryota > Metazoa > Chordata > Aves > Psittaciformes > Psittacidae > Psittacus > Psittacus erithacus. The sequence continues at coordinate 5,856 of WYDI02030753.1, forward strand.
TTTTTTGTTTCCTTCCTCACCTTCCCAAGTCTCCAATTTCCTATTTTATGTCATCTTGTCTGAACTAACAGATTTATACACCACCTCCTTGGACAGTAAAACCATTTGCCATTTGGTGGAACTGGCTGACATTTCATTTTTGCTGTGCAGATTGCAGATAGTGTTGACATTATTTCACTGAGCTCTGTAGTACATCATTAACATACTGTTCATGGCTGAATCTGAAATGCTTTCACTCTTGTAGTGTAATAACCTGTATTTTATCTGTTAAAGAAATGATGTAGATTTTGCTGAGAGAAAATAATTTTGCAGCATAGTAAAATAGAAATTATACTGAAGTAGCAAAATACAATACTTAAGTATACGTTAAAAGTGAAGGAAGAAAATCCCATAGATGATGTGTTTACTCTTGATATCTACAAACCTTGCATGGGAATGAGCAACATTCATGAAATAGGCTTAAGCCCAGACTATATCAGCATGATAGCAATGCAGGACTTGTCAACTAGAGGCATATAGATTCCTGCTTGCATCACATGAAAATGAAAATTCATTTAAAGTTGTAGATATAATCCATTCTTGCCCATAACTGATTATTTTTGCTGAAAAATAAACCAGCTAGCAGGATCACAAAGTAGTTTTGAATGACCAGTAGCACTGAAATTTTAGGCATATTTTCATCAAGTTGGCAGACAATTATCAGTAAATTAATTTTTGTAACGTTTTAAAATCTACATCTATAGATTTCATTGTAAATCAAACACTGACTTTGAAAGTTGTGCTTTACCTGCTGTTGAGAGAGAGAATGTGTGTGGGGAAACTGGGGAACTGATTTTAAATTGTCTGCCACCATGATACAACACCTCCAGGATTCATCATTAGCATTACCAATGATCTTAGGTAAATTCCTTATTTATTTATCTCTGTCTTCTTGTTGGTTGTTCTTCATAGCTTTGATGAGATGTATTTTGCCAGGCAGTGGGTTTTTTGTTTCTGTAACACATTATGGGTTGTATGATGTCATCCTTCTCCATGTTAAATTGTAACTTCAGCTACATTGGGAGTAATTGTTAACAATTCAGATTATGTTTAACAATTAAGTGGTTTCTTATTGTGATTAGAGCTGACAGTATGCCATCTTGCTAGATTAATAGCTTTTCAACTGTATGTTCCAAGTACATACATTCTTTCACTGACCAACTAGGTGTGTAGTTTTAAAAATAGAGGATCCAAACAACCATTTACATGTGAAATTCTTTCCAAGGTGGACTAATAGTTCAATTTCTTATAGCTAAATAAATAAACTTTTCTTTAAATATATGAACATAGAAGATGGATTCTTCATCAAAAGGAAATCTTTCTGCTGTGTTGAACCCTGATCTGAGAAAAATCAATGGAAAGAAATTAAACTCCACTGGGGGATGGAGAATGAAGGTTGTGACCAGTTCAGAGCAGTTTCTCTCTGCTGTTCCTTCTTCCTCCCACTTTTCCCTTGCTCCGCTGTGGGAGCACAAACTGCTGTGTGGGTCCTCCACAGGCCACAGCTATTTTGGGAATATACACCTGCTTTTGTCATGTGGGCAGCAGTAGACTGCAACTGCATGGGTATCTGCTGCACCATGGTCCTCTGTGGGCTGCAGGGCAACCTCAGCTCTGGCCCCTGGAGAATCTTCTCCCTTCCTTTTGCTTTCACCTTGGTGTAAACAGGGTGGTTTCTCTCAAGTTTTGCCTGTTTGGTTGTGCCCTCCCCAGCCTCTTTCCCTCTTCCCCTTCTTCCTTTATCCCTGCTCCCCGGCATCTAGGCACAGATCCGTAATACAATTGTAGTGTAAATACGTTGATAAAATACTGATTTCTCTATCAGTTTCATGTAAAGTAAAATTTTCGCACATCTCAATGACTTCATCAGCAGCTGTTTATTTCCTGCTGTATATGTAGATGAATTACTTGTTGCCAGGGAGACAAAAAGCTTTTTCACTGTTTACAAAGTATATGCTGTGCAGAATAAGAAACAAACATTGCCTCAGTTGACATACTTTGTCATTAAGAACAAGTGCTATCTAAACTAAAATTATTTTATTTCAGCTCTGCAATAAAAAGTATGAAGTAATTAGACTTTAATTTTTAAGAAATTTGTACTTTTTCCATGGAGTTTGGTATTTCTGTTCTTTATTAATTTTAACTGGGAAAACTAGATTGAGAAGTATTTGTTTCCCTTCCCCCAGTAGTTTCTCACTTTTGAAAATATCTTTTTGAAGATATTTTCAAGATAGAAAAAGTCTTAGGATTTTTTTAATATTAATTTTGTACAGGTAAAACTATTACTGACTATGAACCAAAGCACTAGATCTAAACTTCCAGAATATTTCTTTTTAACTTTCTAGCCAAACAATAACTTTTTCCCCAAGTGTTTTCTAGTTTCTGTTTTCAAGAAGCTTCAGCATCTGTAAAACATACTGCCTGTCTCTCATGAGACCCCACTTGGAGTACTGTGTGCACTTCTGCTGTCTTCAACATAAGAAAGGCATGGAGCTGTAGGAGCAAGTCTGGAGGAGGGCCATGGGGACAATAAGGGGGCTCAAGTACTTCCTGTACAAAGGCAGCCTGAGAATGATGGAGATCTTCAGCCTGAAGAAGAGAAGACTACTTGGAGGCCTCAGAGGTCTATGTCATTTGATGTCTTTGAAGTTTACAAGTTGGCAGCATGGTACTACGTTTGGCACCTGCAGGGGCATAGCTATATATGTTAACAGGCAAAGGCTGGTTGACCTTTTCTTAGTGCATGCATATTTCATAGTCTTTAAAGTGATTTACTTAATTGGCAGATTTGGGGTTTGAGGCTGCTGCAGGCAAACATAAGAGTATGTTTTCAGGAAGAGTGGCTTTTAGTAGGACAGAGTAGCAGCAGGTATTTACAGAAGCCCCATTAGAAATATGACATTCTTGTACTGTCTTGAAACCTCCTGTTTTCACAGATGATGAAGCAAACAAAAATCATGTGATTACTTAATGAGCTGTGAGAAACTGCCTTTGTGAAAAGTGCACTATAATCCATTGTCTGCAGGGGCTTTGGCATGCTGTGCAGTCTCCTTGCTGCTTCATCACAGCGCTGATGAAATCATGGGGGCAGTGTCTAATGGCAGTGCTTTCCAGGTTCAGTTTTCCACTTCGCCATAGATTTTGTGTGCTACTGAACATTGCCTTAAGTTGGTAAGTTAACCAGGTAGCTGAAACGGGCTCCTGCTGCTTTGCACTGCAAAATCAAATAGAAAGCACCCAGATTACCCTGAAATCTACAATACATAAGATCAATTTGAGTATCCTCCTTGTCTTTTTGCTAAGTTTTCTGCAAAGTCACATGGTCGTTTTGTTTTTTAACTCTTTCCTGAAATTGAGTTTCAGCTAAGCCGTCAAACGCATGTAGATGGTTTAGCCCAGGGCTTTCCATGCTTACAGATGAGGCATTATTACACATTTTACCTGTGAGCTTTCATACTTGTTTAAAAAAAAAAAAAATGAAAAAAATTTGTATTTTTCCTTCCTTTCTTTACTATATTGAAAATAACTTTTAGTATTTTGTCTCTGGAGTAAAGGATATCTGTGGACTTGAACGGATTCAGCTTCACAAAAAATACTGTGCGGCAAAATCTGTTCCATACAACATTTTGAGCTGGGGTTTGAAGGGGTGTAGAGAACTCTGTTGCAACCAAGCTGACTTAGACTTGGTACTGCAGTATCAATCACCTTGATGTGTGGGAAGGATGTAAGAGAAAATACATGGCTCACAGCACTTCTGAATTCTAATTTTTTTAACTCATTCTGTAGTATGTGACTGAGGCTCCAGTCACACTGGGGTACAAGACAAATAAAAAAGCAGCAGCCTTTATTTACCAAATTCACTGTTTTAAAAAGTGGTATTGATATAATGAAGAATCTTTAAGAGGAAAAGAAAATGCTGTGGCAATCTCTGATAACTTTTTTCTTTTTTCCTTGTTCATATTGGAATTATTTTAATTTTTTAATTTATCCCTTCGGTGTATTTATGGTAAGAAGATATTTTCCATATGTTGGATATGTATTCTTTGTCATCTTAAACTCTAAAATCAGGTTTACCAACACTCACAGCAGTGCTCCTCAGCGTCTGGGAGCAAACCACGTACAGTTTTTGTTTATACCTTTGTAAGTTTCTTGTATCATCTGGTGCTTATTCCTCTAGGACCTCTGCAAGAACCCTCACATGCTCAAATTCTTTTTTTCAAAGCTACCCAAAGGCTTTATTATATACTAAAAACTGAAATCACAAGGGTTTGGTCATAAGCCAATGTGGAGAGCCCTTGTGCAATAGTGCACAACACCTGGCAACTCCCTAGCTAAGCTAGTTCTCACCCAAGATTTTGCTTACACAACTTACCAGGTTGGATTGACAAGCCATGGTTGGATTGCTGCCATGATTATAGGCTTGACTCTCATTAGTGCAGTGGCAGTTAGGAGCCATTAAAAAAAAAAAAAGTTAGTGTTTTCAGATTTGTGAATGCGCTTCTCCATGCTCTTCTAGACAGATATTTGGGTTATGCAGGACAAAGGTGAGGCGAGGAAAAGGAAAGAGAAAGGAGACCTGACACTAACATAGGTTTAGACATCCAATTCCTAGGCCAGTATCAAGGATTATGCAACTTTTCTTTATATGGTGAGCAATAATCAGAAGTTTCAAGTACTAACGTTCATATTAACAAAAGGTGTCATGTTAAGCAACAGTCATGACAGAAATGTGAAAATCAGCTTTCACAGAGGTGTGTTTTGAATTTGGCCTCCTCTAACAGATGGGCTTGAGGAGCTTATATGAGATCAAATTGAAAAGTCTGAAACTCTCCTAAAATCCAGTACCATACAGCCATTCCTTTAGAAAGTGAGGCAAGTTTGCATGAGCCTTTCTGGGAACAGAGACCAGCAGTCAGATTGTCTTCATTACTCTTAGCTGAATGAGCTAATGAATAGGTTAAGAAATTTGTGTTTTCTCCTACTCCTCTTTGGCTATGTTTATTCCATTCTTCTGTAGAACCTGTATTACAGAGAGGAGGGGGCACTGCCCATGCGCGTATTCCTAGCCTAGATAATCTTCCAGAATGTAATGTTCTCTTTCAAGGCAAGAAACATGGACCTGAACCCTTTTGCACAAAACAGGACTCGGAGCCTGCATCCCAGGCAATTTGACTTTCATTGGTCAGACAAAAAAACCACCCAATTTATTTTCACAGAAAATAGTTGTTTTGTCCAGAGCCCAATAGTGCTGATGACAGCTTTGCGTATTTGATAAATCAGGATCTAGCATTATTCCACTTTGTGACTCTGACAGCGAACTAGTCATATTCTTAACTGATAGTGACAATTCAAGTTGTATTCTGAAGGAGAATTGAAACAGATAAGAAAATATGTTAAGAATTTTAATCTTGGTATCATGGCTAAATCTAAGTAGGGGCACATCTTATTTGTCTCTATTTGTATTGGTTGTAGCTGTTATGCATTTGTATAAGGAATGCCATTTTTGGGATACCTGGGCTTTCTTCTGTCTCATGCAAAACACTTTCCATCTCCAGAACAGAAAAAAAAAAAAAGGTATTAAACTGTTCATACAGATCATTGTAAGCCAGCTCTTAAAGTCTGTAAAATAACTTACGAATTCATAATAAAGACTTCAGGCATTGTATGCAAGAAATTCTAAAGACATGAAAAGTATTTGAGCAATAAAATGAAATTTAAGGGACAATTAACTGATCTTGAGTATGTGTAACCTTTGGGATAATTATAATTTCACTGAGGTTTTTTTTTCCAGCTGTATAAATAAATAAATAATAGAGTGTTCCCCAAAGTTTAAGTCTACATTCAAAAACTGTAGTTTGAATGTTAACCAATATACGTAATTTCTGTTACTCTGTCAGTGCATCTTAATATTATTACAAGAACTTAAATGTTTGAAGATGGTGTGTAAGTTAGGAAAAAACGTACAGACAGTATTCTATGTTTTTTCAGATGTTTCAAATTTGTCTAAAAATAAGTTAACTGACACAGCAATTTTTTTTTTACTTATTATTCAAATATTTCAGTCTATGGAAGAAAACTATTTCATTTAAGTTCACTGAGTGACTTCCTGAGCAGTGTAAGCTGTGTATATTCAACAGTTACTGCACCATATCTTTAAAGCTGGAAATTCATTTTCACTCTTGCATTAATGAGTTACAGTCTGACAGCATCCTTGTTATAGGTAAACTGTTAGGTGATGTTAATGTTTAATTATATATTTCTTTAACAATTCTACAGTTAGCAGGCTCTAGAAAAGTAAGTCCATAATATTCTGGGCTAAAATTTAGGGGATGATAACATTTAAAGAATTTTATAGAGGCTTTTTAAGATATGTGTTAAGAACTAGTGTTAGTTATTCAGTAAGATACTGAACAGTCTGCTTAACTTTAAGCATGTGAGTAATTTTTGAGTACACACTAATATTACAGTATCAGTATGGTTTCAAAATATGCTTAAATTTTTCTAGTAATGTGTTGCTGGACTCATGACATTTTTTTGATGTTAACACTAAAAATAAGATTTCTTTTTTTTAAATCTTTATGCAAAAGTTACGTTTAATCCAATACTCCAACACCATGTATAGATGCCTTGAGCCTTGCATATACAGAATAGCGCACTATCTGTGTTTTGTATATTTAAATGTCTTTTTTTTAATATATCATCTATTATTTTTCTATGTTTATTATTTTCTTAGGAATGGAGGTCATCTTACATAGGATACTGGTTTTATTATAAAGAGCAAGTTTGCATCAACACAAAATGAGAGGTGGTTATTGACAGCTGTATCTCTCACATGGTTATTGACAGCTGTATCTCTCACAGATACTTTTTTTAATTTTAAGTCACATTAGATCATCTACATCTTTACTTCATGCGGATGTCTGCCATCTCCTACTCAAAGGTCAATGAAACAAATTTGGAGCAGACATTGTAGCTCTATCTCAACATCTACTGAGGAGCTTGTACACTGTTTTAGGCAGTTTAGGAGCTATGGTCCTCTGAAAGAGAAGAAGGAAAAAACTCAAGCAGATTTCCCTCCTCTCATCCTGAGAGGTGGGAATAATGCAAACATAATTAAAAATAAAGCTTTTGGGACCATTTTTTCTTGCAATTAGTTCTGTGTATTTTCTTCACTGCTGTATTTTTTATTAGGAGTTAAATACTGCTTAAGTTCACTAATACCAGAACTACAAAAAGCAGAGACTGTTTCTAGTTAAAGATGTAGAGCAAGTGCCTAAGAGTCAGTCTTCAATCCTTATATAATGAATAAGGCTACAAGCCTGATAACTTAATGTCTTTCTCAATGCACACTGCTGAATCTGAGGCCACTGGATAAACTACATAGGAAAATCACCTATATAAATACTTCCAGATCAAAAAAAGCAAACCTACATGTATGGCTGACATAACAAGGATTGTTTCTACAGAGGTTTTTATAAGCAACAATTTCTTTTCTTGAACCATGGTTTCTGCTTGCATGTATAAACACTTCCCTCCCTTACCTCTCTCTCCCCCTGCCCAAATGACAGGGAAAAGTGATAAAAACTGTTCAAAAGTACAGTGCCTTAAGTCTTCAGTGCTGTGGATTTTAAAAGGAATTTAAGTAGGGGAAAATATTAAAGATGGAAATGTTTAATTGCTAATAAAACAGTATATTATTGCTGATGATCACAATTGCACAAAGGTCCAGCAAGATGCTTTGTGCCACATATTTTTCTCTTTTTCTTGGAAAGAGGATTCTGTATGTTGTAAGGGATAAATCAGGTTTGTTTTATTCCTGGGAAAAGAATCATCTGATGTGACTGAAAGGAGAAAAAAAAAAAAAATCTGATAATGGAAGTTGGGTTTTGGGTTTAGCAGTCAGTCAGGGGAATTTAATAGATGATCACAGTGTGCAGCAGGCCCTAAAACTATACAGCCATGTAGTTGGTGTCTGTGGTATCTGGGATTCTCTGACTGCAGAGCAGGAGGTAACTAGTGAGCAATCGCCTTAGCAACCTGGCTATTCTTCAATATACAAACACATGGAATTTTTATGTATCCTGTACAGCTAGCAAATCTATTTTTGTTAACATCTGTTACTAAATTTTCCAATACTTATATTCTTAGAACAAGTACTGGAAAATTTAATAAGAAGATACTGAGTTGCTGGAGTGTTTCCAAAGAAGGGCAGCAAAGCTGGTGAAGGGTCTATAATGCAAGTCTTACGAGAAGCAGCTGAAGGAACTTGGGTTGTTTAACCTGGAGAAAAGGAGGCTGAGGGGAAGACCTTATTGAGCTCTACAACAACGTTAAAGGAGGCTGTAGTGAGGTGGGTGCTTGTTTATTTTCCCAGGTAACAAGAGGCAGGATAAGAGGAAATGGCCTCAAGTTGCATGGGGAGGTTTAGATTGGATATTAGGAAAAAATTCTTCACCAGAAGGGTTGTCAAGCATTGGAACAGGCTGCTCAGGGCAGTGGCTGAGTCAAAATTCCTGGAAGTATTTAAAAGATGTGTAGATGTAGCACTTAAGGACATGGTTTAGAAGTGGATTTGGCAATGCTAGGTTGATGCTTGGACTTGATCTTAAAGGTCTTTTCCAACATAAACAATTCTATGATTCTATATTATGAGGAGCCAGATATGGCGTTTTGATGTACTGAGACTGGTAGAAGGCATGGCAGAAAAATATTTGTATTCATTACAACAGAAATGAAAAGTTGGAAGGAGTTAAATTGACAGTTGATGATACTGCAAATGCACTTTTAAGGTGATGTTTGGAACATATACAGGCAGAGTAAGAAACAGGCAGACATAACTCCATGGGTAGCTGTGTGTTTATCTTTTTGCCTTTACACTAGCTCAACATGTGACCCTATTTTTTTTCTTTTGAATGCATTTCACAAAAAACTGATTGAAATGTCTTTATAGTTCTATAGTTGAAAGATATAGTTTTGATAGTTTTAATACCTAGTTGAAGTATATTGGTTCTGAAAAGCTTCAGAAAAAAAAAATGATCAAAGATACTCAATGGAGTCCACGTAAGAATTAATTCAGTAGGACACTTCCCTTAACATAAACAAGAGGACAGCTGAATGGGCTTATAACAGAGAACTGTAAAATAATGAGTAGTGTGGAGAAGATGAATATAAAAGTAAATATAGAATGGCTGTTCACCATTTCTTCCATTACAAGAACCATGGAATCATTTGATGTCTGTCCTGGGTTCAGCTGTAGCAGTCATTTTTCTACTTAGTAGCTGGTGCAGTGCTGTGTTTTCAACTTTAGCCTGAGAACAACGCTGATAACACACCGATGTTTTTAGTTCTAACAGGCAGCAGGTTCAGTGGAAATTTCTGCCACAAAACACTGTAGCTACTAGAACTTCATGTGTATTCAGTGACTGCATCTTAACAGGTCTTTGTTCCATGGATTTGCCCAAAGATACCTCTTGTTCAGCAAATTGAAATTCTGGTTCATGCTAAGGACTTACTAAGCCCTGTAAAAATGATAAAATTATCCTTATGTGCATATCCTTGCATACTTTCTTCATAGATGATCATGATTGGCCATTCATGGGGACAATATGTTGGACTAGACAGATCTTTAATCTGACACAATAACTTTTTCATATGATTATCTGAATTCCTAGCTGAGTAATGTTTCTGTCATTATTGTCTGTCTGCCTATGTACTCTAGCAGTTAGAGTTTTGTAGGAAGTTAATGTCCTCAGATATATATATAAAATATATATATATAAGTATATATATATAATTTTCTATCTTTCCTAGAACCTGTAACATACAACTGAATGACACTGATCCTCTGTATTTTAGGATCATCCCAGCTGTAACAAAAGCATTAATGGAGAGACTTGCTGTACTATTATCTTGTTTAAAGAATGGTGAGCATGCTTTTCATGATTGAAATATTAACCATGTTCTTCATTTAAACATTAAAAGCTAGGTAACAACCATTCATATTTATCAAGTTATTTTTATATTTATTTATAAGAAGCATTTTGATTCAGAAACATCTTTTAACTCTGCAGAAATAAGGCCTACAGTGTGATGTTCTGTTCCGCATGTGGAGACAGAAGGCATTAGGAGACTTTGCACCATCACAAGCGCTTTCAGGCCTCTGGGGGAGAGCAGTGCTTGGCAAATATAACACACTAAAAAGGAAACCAATCTGAAATCTGGGATGTCTTGGGAGCTGTGGATCTTGGTAGAAAAACTCTTTTGATTTAGGAGCTCCTGCCTTCTTTTTAACAGTGTTGAACTGTAGTAGAGCTTGTGATTAGTCTGAGGCTGTGTATTTTCCTGTAGCACTTGAAAAGTACTATATTTAATGACTATGTAAGCTTTAACAAAAAAAAATTCTCCTGTCAGGGTAGAGATTCACCTCTGTAGTTCATAACCTACACTTATATTGCGATGACTCAGTGGCAGTCCAGTTTTCCCAAGAGAATAAAAAAGAGGGAGGAAACCCCCCATAAATCACGTATTAAGTAATAAGTTCTCTTGTTCTTTGATTTTGGGGGTCTAACAATGACAATATTTATATTGCAATGTGTTTACACCTAGCTTTTAACTGCTGTAGCTGAAACATCCTCATGGTGGCGAAACACTGGAATAGGTTGCCCAGAGAGGTCGTAAATGCCCCATCCCTGGCAATATTCAAGGTTGGGTGGGGCTCTGAGCAACCTGATCAAGTTGAAGATGTCTCTGCTTATTGCATAATGGGTTGGACTGGATGACCTTTAAAGTTCCCTTCCAACCCAAACTATTCTATGGCTCTTTGCTGTCTGAGCTTAGGATGTCAAACTGCTGTTATGAGGAATTAAATAATATTATATACTGAACACTGTTATAGTCAGAGAAATATGCTTACCATTTATTAAAATACCTCATCATACACCTGCCCTAGAATGCTTTTAATGTCATTGCTACTACTAATCAATAAGAATCATGGTAAAGATACATTATTAATAAAGTGGCAGGAAGAGATTGTCAGAATCATCTTGCATAAATAGCTTGCTTTGTACTGTAAATTTTCCCTCACCAAACCACATTCTCACTCTTAAATGCTATTTAAGTGAAAGCAAAAAAGAAATTGTAAACGATATCCATTGTGTAAAAAATGTCCAGAATATACAGGAAATAATTAGCTATTGAGGGAGTTTCGTGTTGGGTTATGAAACCAGAGTACACTTTTTTAATGGCACACAGTTGTTGTTTAACAGGCATTAACCAATTTATCTTCCTAGAGGAGGAGGATATGCTGCACTTTGTGATGAACGGATTAAGTGTTATGAAGAAACTTATTTTTTTTTCTCTTGGTAAATTTTCCCTTGATCTAAAAAAGATTCATAAAACAAATGTTGTAATATCTGTATATAGAAGAAATACTTTGGCACTTTAGTGGCACTTAATATCTGCTTGAACATTCATGTCTTACAGATACTGAAAATCTAGAATAAAACATAATGAGAATAGCATTGAAATAGTTGAAGACTGGAAGATGTGGAATATTCAAGCTATTAGTAATTTTTAAACACAACTGAGGAAAATATAATATCTGAATCACTTATTAAAGCAACGAGAGGACTAAACATCAGTGATTCTGTACACAATAAAACTTAAATTCATAGCATATGTGCCCTCTCATGTAACCTCTCATGTAGCTCTTTTGGCACTTATCTACCCTCTGCTTTGGTAATATATCATTCAAACTACTTTTACCACAGTCTTTTCTACCATGCTATCAACTGCTGTCTTTGTGAAAAACAAATATCAGTGCTGGTTTTTATAACATAAGATATGAACTTGTAGTGTTTCCAAAAGCTACTTTACTATTACCTGAAACAAGTAATTGTCTCCTTTTCTGGAAAATATGTTCAAATCTGGCACAGAGAGTATATCTCTGCTTTTTGGGCTGTAGTGCTGTCACAGTATCTTATTCTTCCCAGTAGTAACTCATTCTTCAGTACTTGATGCATGTCTCAGGGGCTTAGAATAATGAAGTAAATATATGAAAGAGGTTTCACAGAAGTCACTTAGAATGCCCAGGTGTATCTATGCTTGCACAGATGTTATTGTCTCAGGTTGTTCTGGTGAGAAGGAGTTTTAAACCTGTCTACTTAGTCTCTTTCGAATTGTCTATTTTAGTTTTTCTACCTTTATCTTATTAGTGTCTGTCTTTGCCTTGGTTGGGATCCCAAAATCTGAGAAACCTTGCTTGCCAACTTAATATTAGTGTTCTGCTTATGATAAATTATTCCTAAATTACATGATACTGTGAATGGTATTGTTGAACAGCTAGCATGATGTTGCTGGCCTATGGACAGTCATGCTGTACTGTTCTCATCTTAGTACAAGATTAGCAGGTTGCGAGAAATGTTCATGACCTCGAGACGTGCCATCCTCTGACGTGCATTAGCTCTGCAGTTGTGGGACAGCTTGCAACTATCATCTCTGGCTCTAGAAAATGTGTTGCTCGATTCTGTGAATGTAGATTAGTGGGTGAGAATTCTTGGGATGCAGTTGAAATGGAGCGGATATTTTGGGGTGTGAGTTTTGAGTCAGAGGGGCCGAAATTTAGTGCAGTGAGGGAGCTAAGCAGACACCAACAGGAGTAAGTAGACAGCAGAGATCGAGTTGGCAAATATTTAACTGTATTTCAGAGATAAGCATTCAGATGGATTTAATAAAAGCCTGCAAGCATCTAAATTTCAATGACATGAGAAATAGGGGCTATAATTGGAAGTACAAGGGCTGAATGAGGCTTAAAAGAACACAGTTGTATGAATGTGTGAAGGAAATCTCTTCTGTTTGTGATTCTGAGCTTAGGTATTTGGCCTTTTCACACCACTCTATTGGCTATCATAAGAGGGTTATTTAGAAAAGCAAACCAGCCCTCCAAGTGGTTTCCTCATCCATGTTTGACAGGCAAATCCCATGCACCTAGGTGAAAAAAGTGTGCTTTGAGAGTTGCTGAAAATACCACACTATGTTTGCAGATGATCTTGACTTTCCTAGATCTGCTGTTTGCTATTTTGATGTTCTTCATTAAGTCTTCTTGAGCTTAATTTTTTTCATCCCTACAGTCCTCTTTCCTCTTAAACATTTATTTTTGCATGCTGTGTCAGGTAGATTCTTCTTACAGCCATAACACCTGGGGGCTTTGATGTGATGCTTTGACTTTGACATATAGCATTGCAGATTTGTGAAATCTAACACCTACGTTATAGCATATTTTCTTTATTGTTTTTTTAATGACTTAATTTTTTTTGATAATAATGCTTTGCCTTACATTCACTCCAGCTAAAACTTCTATTTAATGGAATGTTTTATTGATTGCATGTTATTCCTGCTTTCAGTAGTAGTTGCCAAACCTTCCAGTTCAGGTGCTGTGTTAATGTAATTAATGTGCTTTTACCCTCACCATCAAGTAATTAATAGTTGAACCTGACAGTGATTCTCAGGGCAGCTATTACGTTTGCCTTTTACTGCCCTTTGTTAATGGCCCTTCTGCTGGCAAGACTGATTATGTCCCAGATAAACTAAATTTTCAAATGCATATTTGTGAAATGTTTTGTCAAATCAGATTTTTAGTAGTACACACATGGTGGGCATTAATTAATTCTACTCTAGCTTGTGTTCGGAACAACTCCTGATAACAAGCTGTATCTATAGCTTGATGCTGTGAGCAAACTGTTTCTGCAATGGAATACAGTGTTCCTATACTATCAAAAAAAATTCCAAACTTAAAGTAAAAGTGGAAATGTGAAAGTCATATAATTTAAAAACAAACCAACTCTTTAAAATAAAAGATTTACCATAATTTGCTGAAATTAGCAAATCTAACTGATGTCAAATCTGTATTTTGCAAAAATAAGTACAGAATAAAACATCACTTGAGGTCTGAATCACTCCTTGGATTTTTTTGTGTATGCAATTGAATAGCTGAGAAAGACTGTAACATATTTTGTTTGAAGGAATCACTAATTCTAGCCACAGTGATTACCTGCAGTAAAGGATAAAGGATACATAAAGGATAGCACATGTGAAACTCCTGCTGATTAGAGTCCTTGCTGATTATAGTTGCCTGTCATTTGCTAAAGCCATACAAGGTACAATCAACAAGCAATTTCTGGCCTGGAGCATAAGATCTTTGAGCTGAACAATTCAGAATGGAGAACTGAGTTCAAATATGTTTAGAATGTGTTTATTTAAATCTTTTGTTGCCTTTGAAGATCCATAAGTTTAAAACTACGCAGTTATGTTGTTTCTGAAGGATTCAGAGACAGCTTGCTTGAGTGACCACCTGATATATCCATATTTCTTGTTTGTTTTGGATCAGCAGTTTGGTTATACATTTGCGAATTATATTTGCGAATTATATTTGCAGTACACTGCCTGCATATCTGTTCTCTAGCATGAGCAATACTGCATTCCACATACGGTCTTAAATTATTGCACTTCATTAGCCTGCTAGTTCAAAAAAACAGACCTGCAGGCAGACTGAGTAGAGCAGAAATATACATATACTGCCCCCTGTCTAATGAAAAGTTTGATTATGGAGCTCAGGAAAGGCAGACTTTGACTTTAAACCTTTGTAAGTTTTGAAAATAGCCTTTTAATCTAAGGTGTAAAAATTCAGAATGCCAGATTACAGTCAATCCTTAGTTACCTCTTATTAATCAGATATCTGAACTTTCATAACTCTACATTATTTTGTACAGAACAGCACCAAATTGAAAAATAAATAAATAGGTTTGGGGAAATTTGAATCAGAGGTTAAAATCTTTCAGGAAAGTGGATGCATAAATTGTTGGTCTAAACATATTATTAACAAACTAGCATGGGAAAAAGGTATATGTAATTTCATGCTAGTATGAAGCCACATTTTAAAAAAAAATCTACTAATTCACAATTGTTCAATTTATATGAAAAAAACCACCCCAAAGTCACTGAAGATTTTGAAACAGTTGCCTCACTTTCTACACCTGCTTCTAGTTTCTTTTCTTCATGGGTAAATACCTCAACACAGGGAAAATGAAAGATGCATTTTGGAGATTAGGCTTCAGCCAAGGAAAATGTTTTTTAAAGAAGTATCTTGCATGTTAAGGAAGCTTTTCAGTGGGGGCAATGTATAGACTTCAATGTAGGAAAAGCTATAATTAAATTAATATTTAAGGCGCCAAATAAATTTAGAAAACCGTTCAATACACCTGTGAAAAAGGCATACAAATAGTTTGCACTCCCCCAGATTAAATACTTAATTCTTCTACCTGTATTGCCACCTTTCTGAAAAACAGAATAAATTGCTGCTAGTTTCTTTCCCAGCAAACCTGTTGCCAGATGTAAAACGCAAAGTGTCACACTTCATTGCTTCTATGGCATAAGCAGCATCTCAACTAAGCTGTCACTGTGCATTATGAACAGGCCTTTCCACAGGTCTGAATCATTACAGATTTGAACTGAATTACAAAGATACTGAGGTAGGTGGCTTACATAAATCAATATGAAAGGCTAGAAAACCTATTTTCCCTGAAAGTGGTCACTAACAATGATAGGCTAATAATTTAAGACAGTTATTTAAATCTAATTTACATGGTATCTTTATATGTATGGCAACTGAATCCTGCTTTTTTTTTTTTGCTGTAGAGTGATGTGCTTCTACCTGTGTGTGTCAGTTCTAAAGAAATTCCAGCTACTTACTGGGTACTGAAAGCTATAACTTGTAAGCATGTTTTACACATAGTATTCATGGAAAGAACACTGCATGGAATCTTTATTTTATTATTACTGGGGGAAAGCAGCTGTAAGGAAGAGGCCTTATAAAAGACAAATGATCTTTTACGAGAGCTACTTCTTTCAAAATGCAGTTAACAGTAAATTAAACCACAATAACAACCAAACCGGTGTTCTGTAATATCAGGATAAATATTTATATCTTTATCTCTTTGTTAAACAGGAAACAAATGGTAACTGGTAAAAAAATAAGAAATAGACACACTGGAGTGTAAATATGAAACATTGTGAATATGCAAGTGTACTGTTGCTTTTGCTGTGGTAACAATATAAAGGTCCTACCTCATGCACACATATCTCACAGACTCACCTTCAGATACATACTTACAGAAGAAAACCAGCAGGAAAGAAGCTTTAAGAACAACATTCGATTCATTTTATCCCAGTTTTATGATGAGAAGTTAAAAAAGGGGCATGTGCCAAAAGCCTTTCAGTCTACCTACTTTGAATCAGTGTCTCCATACACCTGTCTTTTTTAATATGGTGGGAACTATCATACTAACTTCAACCATCTTATTGTAGGATGAATTTCATACATATAAGTGTATTTTGTATCAGGCAAATAATTTTTAATGGGTAAGCTTTATCTTTAGAGATCTTTTCAACATACCTCCAAAAGACCAAAAAATTATTTTTATCAGTAGGTATATAATGGTTTAAGGAAATTTAATTTCTAGTGCAGAGAGAAAATTCTATTTATCTGTATCAGAAGCTGGCAACTTCTGTAATTTGTTTTTTGTTAGTTATTTGACCAGTCATTGTCAAGTATCAATGTCTTAGCTGTCTGAAATGTGTAATAAATCAAAACAAAATTTACTCTTTCTATCTGCCTGTAGTGAATGCAGGTCAATGTACCTAAAACTGGCTAATAACACTTCGTGTGCATTTGTTTTGTGTATCATCTTCAGAAAGGCTGCTGAAATAAGGGCTTAATATTTCTGTAGTAAAAAAGTTAGTGAGGTTCACCTGCAGGAAATCATTGAGGACTACGCAAGAGTATTTAGAAATGCTGGATTTGTGTTTGTCTTGGTTTCAGCTGTAACAGTTATTTATCTTCCTAGTAGCTGGTGCAGGGCTGTGTTTTGGTTTTAGTCTGAGAACAATGCTGATAACACCTATGTTTTAGTTGTTGCTAAGTGGCACTTACCCTAATCAAGGACTTTTCAGTCTTTCATGCTTTGCCAGTGAGGAGGGGCACAAAAAGCTGGGAGGGAGCAGAGACAGAACACCTGACCCAAACTAGCCAAAGGGGTATTCCATACCACAGCACATGATGCCTGGTATGAAAATGAGGGGGAGTTACCATATGGGCCAGATTGCTCCTTGGATGGGGCTGGATATCGGACGGTGGGTGGTGAGGAACTGTATTGTGCGACACTTGTGTTTTCTGAGCTGTAATTTCTTCTCTTGTTGTTTCCTACTATTATTATTGGTATTCTTTCTATTATAACTGTTTTATTTTAGTTAAGTTGTTCTTATCTCAACCAGTGGGGTTTACATTCTTTCAGTTCTCCTCCCCATCCCACCTGGAGGCGGGGAGAGGGAGGCTTGAGTTAACGGTTATGTGGTGCTGAGTTACCAGCTGGGTCTAAACCATGACAGTTTTCAACAAGAAATAATGGAGTAATCTAACCTCTTTTAAATTGTGCTTTCAGGATACAATCAGTTTCATCTTAGGGAAGGCTATAAAGGTTGCTTGTGATAAGCAACTCGGAATATTCTCCGTATACAAATCTAAAAGCAG
The DNA here is from genome assembly GCA_009867235.2 of Psittacus erithacus. Lineage (NCBI taxonomy): Eukaryota > Metazoa > Chordata > Aves > Psittaciformes > Psittacidae > Psittacus > Psittacus erithacus. The sequence goes on from WYDI02030753.1 coordinate 23,476, forward strand.
GTGAAGTTGAATCCAACCCAGTGAATGTGATTCAGCTGCCATAACGTAGGTCCTCTAAGACATATTGTCTCCTGCTGCAGTTATAAAAGTGCTTGCAACTTTAGCAAGTTTTTTGTCAGCCTCTACGGGTTGCGCCCTAAAAGAGCCTCAGGCAGTCTGAAAGGGCAGTAGATGCCCATTTTCAGGCAACTGAGTTTTGCTTTGTGTCTTCCCTAAGCTCCTCTGTGTAACTCAGTGTTAAAGTATTAACTGTGACTGGAAATAACCTTAAATGGTGGGCCCAAGATAAAAACAAACCAAACAACAGCAACAAAAGCCTTTGAAACCAGTGCAACATAACCTAAGCCTTTGGCTCAGAATTGTCATTGAGGCTTTACTAGTGGAAGATGTGAATCTTTTTAAAGACTAGAAAAAGCCAAACGGACACTTTAAAGATAAAAATGGTCATATTGAGTATCTGTACTAAACTTAAGCTACTTCTTGACACAAAAGTTGAAGAATCTTGTTTTATGAAGTCAGTGCAGTTTCTGAATGATGACAGTCAGACTACCAAATGTTGAAAAGACTTAGGTACCCAAAAGAGTGGTGATTTATGGTCTTAAATGCTACCCAAAACTTACACTGTAAACTTGGTATAATAATGAGGCTTTGATCACTTGTGTTCCTAAACTGAAATCAAATAGTATAACCTCAAATAATCTGTTGGTTTGTTCAAATACAAAAATTATTTTCATTTTTTTTTCATATTTTAAAAAGAGCACTTCAATACAGCAAGATGCATGCTAATATGAAGATCTAAATGGGACGAAGAAAAAAGGTCAATCATGTTGCTTTTTGATAGAGAAGAAATGTGTCAGGGGTCTAGAAGCTGGTAAAAACATAGCTGTGTTTTGACACCAACAGACTATTAAATAAATTGTCGCTGACCTTTCTGTTTGATAAATTTTAATAAAATGTTTCAATCCTATTATGTCACTAAAGGCAAGTTTAATTTAGATATACATCTGTCAGCTGAGCTTGCAAAATACTAAATTTTTAGACAAACTACCACTTTTGTCAGCAAATACATCTCTCCAGTAAATATGAAATGAAGAGGATTCAAATAAGTTTCAAAAATATTCTCTCAGCATACAAACCACCTATTAGACAAACCTACCTATTACATGAAGTTGTCTACTGCAAATACCACAACTTCACATAATCAGAAAGAAGTAAAATTTCCCAGCTCTAGAAAAAAGGCCTCTTTTGTCCTGCAATATTATTGTATTTTAAGGCACATTTTCAGACAATAAACTGTAGCCACTGTTTGCTACACTGAAATGTTCTTGTTTGATTTCCCTAAATCATACCTGTGCAAGAAGTGAAAATTAGCAGTAAATACTTTATAACTAGCATTAAATAAGGCTCTCTAGTTCTTGTATGTGAAGAAACATTGAATAAGAAATATGCACCCACCATTTGCATGCCACATATAATTCTGCAGAATATTTTACTCCAAGCTGTCTCTTTTCCAGGCTGAGTTATCCCTTCTCATTCAGTCCTTACGCAAAATTCATTATATACTTTGTTGCTTTTCTCTTTAGCTTTTCCAGGTGTCTTATAACACTTTTGAAACGAGCAGGACTTAATTCAAGCTTCAGATATATATGTATGCTAAGTACACAAACTCTCCTTTTAGCTAATGATAGCAGACAAAAATGGAAGAGCTGTACAGATAAGCCTCAAAAGGACTGGTAAAATTTGAGGTCTATTTGTGTTTCAGAGTCACCTCTGTGGTTAAGATGTGAGACCTGGGAAAGACATTTTCTGTACCAGAGGCCAGGAGGGGTAGCCTAAAGCATTGTCAGTAGCCCATATGTAGACATACCCATCGAGTCCTAAGTGATTGCTCAGATGAGCTGAACTTTTCTCCAAGATCCATTGATTACAATGCTTTTAGGCATCAGTGGTTAAAACTGTGTGTAATGTACAAGATATTAGCATGAAAGTAGAGCTTTCACATTATATGCTGTTGTAGAATTTATCTTCCAGATTGCTGTTTTAAGCCTCTTTTCCTCTCTGTTTTGTTGCTGGTGTTTAGACTGTTTGCCTATTGGAAATATTTGGAATGATTCTGTCAATATTCTGCCTCCTTGCTGAGTATGTTTTCTTGCTCGAATACCTGAAAACAGAGGTTGCAGAGCTAAGTTTTGTGAAAAAGATGACTAGATAGCTTGTTCATATGCCTAAATCAGAATGGCCTTCAGCAGTTTTGTTAGACGCTGTCAAATACAGTTGTAAGATATAGACTTCTGTTTCTGAACTACACTTTCCCCCTGTTCCTTCAATAATATTTCTGCAAGCTATGAATTAAACATCACTGGTTTATCACTGGAGAAGTGAATCAGTATCTCACATGTGTATCATATTTCAATATGTGTACCATATTGAAACAGCTTCTCTTGTGCCTCATTAAACACTTTTGCTTGTTTGTTTCAAGATCCCACTAGAATCTGTTCTTCACATGAATCTGCCATAAATTATCAGTTTTTGAAGCACTCAATTTTAATATGCATTAACATGCTTTTATTGATATTAACCATTAATTGAATGACTTTAGGAATTAATTTGTGGGAAAATTTGAGCAACTGTGTGTAGTATTTAGAAGAGAAGTAGAATGCAAAAGGTTTCAGGAAGCTTTAAACTTAGATTTCTTGCTATTTATGAAGTTGATATGGTACATTTCATTTATTCCTTTGTGGAGCAATGTCTTAATTTCTTCTGCTAATGTTTTGTTTGTATACATCATACTGAGACACATAATTTATCTTAGGTCACATTGCAATTTGCAGTATGTTTCACTAGTGGTGTACCTTATGAAATAGCTGAGCCCAAGGAATCTGAATCAATGTATTTTTTAAACCATTAAAAATAAATCTGCACAGTCTAGCAACAGATGCACCTAGTATCTCTGCTTGAAGAAGCTTATTTTGGTTTTAATTTTCTCTTTTGTCTACATTAGCACATAATCTCAATACAGAGCTCTCTCTTTCTTACGCCTTGGAGTGTTTATCAGCAACAGCTAATACTCATTTTTCATACCATTTCCTTGTTTCTGTACTCATGGTACATAACTTTTTTTTTTAATTTATTTGTTTATTCTTTTTCCCTTTCCATGGCTGAAGACTCAAAAAGAGAATCATTGAGAGAACACAGAATTACCATTTTCATGCAATCCAAACAGCTGGTATGTTAGGGAAAGCAATAGTGATGTTTTTTTTCCAAATAAGAACCCATGATAGTCTTCTGAAAACCGCTTCTTAAATATCTAAGCCATAATCCCATAGCAGCACATACTGAATTTTAACCAGGGTAGCAATACTTTCAGTAAAAGTGATTTTGGTGAGATTGTCACTAAGATGAAAAGATAATAGCTTAATTTCTAAGCAACTCTTAATTCAAACATTTTTGGGAACTGAACATTTGAGTACTGAAGTGAAACATCATTAATTTAACAGAGAATCTGTTTGTCATATTTAAAACTTTTCCATCAAAGTCTGAAGTTTGTTTTTTAGTTCTTTTATGACTATTGTAACTTTTCCTGTTATTTCACAGCATTCCTATAGCAGTGATTTCAAGCTGTTTAGCTGTAGTACTGTTAGGAAACATTCTGAAAGTATGATTAAATGCTCCAAGCAGAACTGAAGAAAAATCTGTTTTAATAGCTTTAAGGACAAAATGGAAGCAATAAGCTGTTCCACCTAGTGCACTGTACCATGGAAGTGTTAGGGAGTAGTAATGAATTACTACAAAGTAATGTAAAATATGATGTAGCCAACTGAAATTTGAAAATATTTTCCTGAAATATAGAAATAATGGAAAAATTTTATTTTTCTCACTTTACAGTGCCATACTCAGGACAAAAAAATCATTATTTTGTATCTCATATATACAGTCCTTAGAAAGCAAACCTACACTGGTCTAGTTACTGCTAAGCAAATGGATTTACCAGCTCTTGCCTATGCTTATTCAGGGATCATGGAAGAGTACTTGTAGAATTTATTTTTTTTTTTTAATTAAGAAACAATTTTGTATTGATTCTTTGGATGTTACTTTGCCTATGCACAAGAAAAATACCACAATTCTTCTTATGTCTGAAATGTCTCTGGAAAGAATAAGTATTTCACTAAATAATAGCAGTATGAGTCCTTTAATTAGGCAGTTGTAGCACTTTGCTCCACAATAGAATTCTAAATACTATTTCATTAACCCAAAGAGTGACTATTAAGAACAGCAACAAAACTAAATCCATTTATGAAAGTAATTATTCTGTGGGTAGTGAAAAGTATATACAGTTCATGCCATCCACAGAATATTATTTTGTGTTCTGTATCATTTCTGTTATATATGTGCAGTTATATATGCTTGAAGCTTCGGTACATTCTTTTTCTTTTTCCTTCTCAAATCGGATAATACACTTCATAAAAATTGTTTTGAATTACTGAAGGATTACATCTGTGAAAATCTTGAGAGAAGGAAGAAAAATGCGAAAATATAGGTTTTTTTGAACTTGCTTAAATCACTGATCTCGAAACTCTTGAACTTCAAAATATTAAGCATTAAAAATAAAAAAAGTCATCCTGAAGCTGATTATAATCACTTATACATTTTACTTCTACTAAAGATTCCGCTCAAGGATCCAGGTACTCAAGTTTTACTTACATTAACAGAGGTCATGGCATTCTGTAGAACTCAAGTCAGATTTTTTTTTTTTATAAATCCATTTGTCGGATCCAAGTTTAAGTCTTTTGTGATTGCAAATAAACTTTTATTGACTTTTTAAAATGCTCAAAGCCATAAGAATGAATACTCTTACTATTTATTTTGAGAGTAATTGATCTTTTATGATGTGTGTTGTAATTTTAAACTTTTGTGGGTAATTTCACTACAGTTTGTTTCCTGGTATTTTTGGAAAGAGGAAATGGATGCAACTTGGTTTGAAGATTAATATAGGCATTAAGTGTAAGAATCTGTTTTTTCTTTAGGAAAAAAAATATTGCATATTATCATAGAATCATAGAATATAGTTAGGGTTGGAAAGGACCTTAAGATCACCTAGTTCCAACCCCCATGCCATGGGCAGGGACACCTCCCACTAAGCCATGTCACCCAGGGCTTTGTCCAAACTGGCCTTGAATGCTGCCAGGGATGAAGCATTCACAACTTCCTTGGGCAACCTATTCCAGTGTCTCACCACCCTTACAGTAAAGAAATTCCTCCTTATATGCAACCTAAACTTCCCCTGTGTAAATTTTAACTGGTTGCACCTTGTCCTATCACTACAGTCCCTAATATATATATATATATAATATATATATATAATGGGATGCTCATTTTCTCTTTCCTGCAGGGCTTGCTTTGTTGCTTTTAAATTAGCTGCTGGGTCTTAGAAGGGTGAGTCAAATTGTCTGGATAACTGGGAATTGACTCTGAATGTTTTTCTGGCTAGCACATACAAATAATTGATGCTGAAAGTGCACTAGGAATCACTTGACCAGAAAGAGCAAGAAGAAAGTGACTTGACCATATAACAGCAGTCTGGTAAGGTGAGCTACTATTGTAGATGGAAACGTAGGTTTCAGTAAGAAAGCAAATTGGAAGCTAAAGGCTGGGACTGTAGACTACTCAGAAGAAAACCTGAGTCCTGACCCTGACTTCGTCTTCTGTTTAAGCGTTTTCTACAAGAAAGTATTTGGTTAAGAAGCACATGATATAGAAATTGTGGGCTGGCTCCTATTTCATATCTAGCAGAGTTATACAGGAGTATATGATAACTTCAGGCTTCCTCTGGTTTTCTGGGTCTTGCAGACTGAAAATTGCTGTTTTATATGGTAGCCTATCCAATCAAAGTTGATAACTGTGTTACATGTCAATATATTGCCTGATGGCTAGGGCATTGCTCTGAACAGTGAAAGAGTGTGGCTTGGAGTTCAGTTTATAATGGAATCTATTTTCTGCTTTATGGGCTAGCACTTCAACATGTTCTTTATTTGAAAAAAAAAATTAATAATCATATAATCACAAGCATTATATTTCATTGAATGTCTTTGAACTTCTACTGATTAAGAACCTTCTGACTTCTGTGAAATTTAGGTGCTTTTATGTTTCATCTTTGTATGTCAAGGTATCATGAGTTTCTAGATTGCAATATTTGTATGTCAAGGGATTCTAGCATGAGTTTCTTATACTGCAATATTTCTCTACATGCTTGGATGCCTACAGTTCCTAGGAAACTTTTCAGCTTTCCGCAGAATTGTCAAGTGATTTCTAGTAACTGTTGAACCACAGGCTCTGGAAATTTCTTTGGAGAAGTTAGGTGTGCAAACATTCTAAGCCCTGCTTCAAAAATGATAATGTTAAGCTTTGAGTTCTACATTCTTTCCTGACTATTGTTTACCTTATTAAAACAAAACTGCCCCTCCTTCATCAAAGAATACGAAAAACCAAGCTGCCTTTGCTTCAGCTTTTGCATATGTATTAGTATTAAATAGCACAGTATTGTAGAAGTGAAATTCAAAATACATTGACTTTTTTTAATGTCTGCTTCTCACAAGTTAATCACTTTTATTTGAAAAACAACTGAAAACCTGGATAAAATTTCCTTCACTGTGTACAGTTTGGCATCTCAAATGTGATTCCAGACACAAACCAATGTTTGAGAAGATGGGTGAATAACATTTGGTGGCCTAATGCAATATTGTTAACATTTATCTATGATTAGTACTAGGAGGTTAGGGAACTGTTATTCTTAGTGTTCTAATATATATTTAAGACACTTTCTGGAACAAAAATAAATGGTCTATGATTTATATATCTTCAAACATGTAAGCAAACATGTTTGAAGATTGTAGCTGCTCTGTAAGTAGCCTATAAATGGGCGGAAGACTACTGCATTAACCCTTGTGAATGTGTTTAGGCAAAACCTAATTGTGATGTTTTAAAAATAACTGTATCATTAAAGAATGGTTCTCATGCTACAATGTGGCTGATATTATTTTTCATTATGTATTAATAAAGGCCTTCCTCATAGCTGTCAGTAAACTTGTGCAGATTGGTGCATGACAATAACATAGCTACAGTGTTAAAAAATTATGGCTATTAATAACAGTGTATGTGTGAAATATTTACCAAACTGGTTTGATATTAGGAAAAAAAACCCAAAACTTTATCTTACGTATTTGTATGAGGAAATCACATTTAAAATTGAAATTATTAATGATATAGTTTCAATAACTTTAACATCAAAAATACTATATTAGAATGAGTTTGTGTTTAAATTTTTCTCTCCTGAATTTACATTTGAAAACATGTAAGTTTTAGTTTTGTGTATATAGTTCATATACTTGCAGTGATATTAAAAAACCAATTATTTTAGCTTCAGTAATTTAAAGTAGTCTGTAAGCTCCATTTCATCTGATTTGTCAGGTTATGATCTGAGATAATGTGGCCTTCTGTTAAGTATTTAGAGATTTCACTTTTCAGAGGGCACAGATTATAAAATAGCCTGTAGCTACTGTAATCAAATAGCATTCATTTCTACTGAGACAAACTTGGGACTGTACTGGAAACAAAGGAGAAATTTTTTGATTTAGTATTAGTCAAGTTTGCTAGTTTGCTTGTTTGTAGTCCTACTCAGACACTTTTAAAGCTTGTTTGAATCTATATTATTTCAAGTATGCGACAGTAGCTCAGGTTTTATAGCATACATCCGTTTCAAAAGTACTCCATACGTAAGATGAGAGATTTATGAATAACTTGCTCTGGGACTTGTGTAGTTAAGCACTTTTGTACTTTCTGCAGGTTTCATCACATATCGCATGGAGATAATAATGCAAAACACACAAGATAGTGATCCCTAAAATGGAATGTTTTTGGGGAGAAGAATGCTTATGACCCTTTTGTGGAATGGAAATAGAAAGTCAAATCATTCAAATGGTTATCCTAGTTAAAAGCAGGACCAATTTTTGTGATTTTTGTCAAGATGTGTAGCAAACTTGCTGAGGGTACACTCAATCCCACTGTCCATGTCACCGACAAAGATGTTGAACAAGACACCACTCATTACTGGTTTCCGTCTGGACAATGGGCCATTGACCACAACTCTTTGTGTGCGGCCATCCAGCCAGTTCTTTATCCACTGAGTGGTCTGTTCATCAGATTTATGTATTTCCAGCGTACAGACAAGAATGTCATGTGAGACAGTGTCAAATGCTTTGCACAAGTCCAGGTAGATGATGTCAACTGTTCTACCCTTGTCCATCATTTCTGTAACCCCATCGCAGAAGGCACCAAATTGGGCAGGCACGATTTCCCCTTAGTGAAGCCATGCTGGCTGTCACCAAGCACCTTGTTGTTTTTCATGGGCCAAAGCATGCCTTCCAGGAGAATCTGCTCCAAGGTTTTGCCAGTCACAGTGGTGAGACTGATTGGTCTGTAGTTTCCTGGGTCTTCCATATTCCCCTTCTGAAAATGAGTGTTGTATTTCCCTTTTCCCAGATACTGGGAACTTCACCTGGCTGCCATGATTCTTCAAATAAGAACTTGTTATTTAAATGTCTTTTCCATGTGACAACTGATGAAAAATCGTAGTAGATTTCAGATCCAGTAAAAGCAGTTTTATCAAGATTTTAGGGGATCTGAATTATCCTGAATGTCCCTGCAAAAGATACAGTATTTAAAGATTGTTTTACAGTTGTTCATGCATATCTGGCTTGGACTGACCTGTCTTAAAAATTCCTCATCACTGTGATTCAGATGTTGATCACTACGAAAATCTAGTGAGATTTTGTAAAGTAGTTATAGCAGTAAAGACTTGAAGTGTTCAGCTATACAGCAGTCGCCTACTGTACACAGTCAATAAAACTTCATGAGCTACAGATTGAGTTGTACTACATAATGCCATATTCCCTAGCATTACTGTTTAGGGCAGAGATGAGCTGCCATATTATTAACACTGTAAATGAAGAAGTCATATATGGGACCATTAAAGCAAGCTAAGTGTTAAATACACATTTACTCCTCCTTTTAAGTTTTTTGTCTCTGTTTTGAGGTGGCAGTGAAAATACATCCATTTCCTCTCAGATGTGCTGTTAGTTGTGTACAACAACTGACGTTTTTGCCTATTACGGGTCTATAAATGGTGTTAAAATGTAAGACAAACCCCAGCACCTGCATTTTTCAAGCTGTTAGACAGAGATAATCATTGGCTTTGCTGATTGTCCACGTATCAATGTCAAGATTTATGTCTTTCCTGTCTGCTTATCTGAGAGCAGGCAGTGCATTCCTCAATTTGACTATTAAGGTGGCTTTCGTGAATACGAGGCGCAACAGCAGTAAAAAATAGCCTGCCTGGGAGGAAACAACATGACTTGGTATGCTATAACAACCTCAGGAAACCATTATCCCTTTATACTTGAGTATACTTGAAATGGAAAGCCAATCCTTTTCATTAATTTCTTTTTCTTTTCCATTTTATAAAAAAAAAAAAAAAAAAAGCAGTGCAATTTGTGTCTTGTCTCCCAGTATTAAGCCAGTGGATTTATATATTTTCTTCAGAAATAGTAAAATTATTAGTATTTCTTTTGCTATTGTTTACATATTCAGTAACAAACACAGGAACATAACAGCAAGACCCAGGCAGTTTAAAGTTTCCAAATAAGTTTCTGCTTGCATCTTATACAGCACTGGAGAGAGCACTCTTTAAGGCTTCCCATTCCTGTCAGAGTCTGAACCCATTTATGTGCCTTTGCTGAGCATCCTGAAAATGTGTGAAGCATAGACTTCCATGCGCACTTAAAAGGGCTCTCACCTGGAGAATGAGGAGCTGCATTGTGACTACTTTCTGATATGCAGAATGCAGGCATCTGTCTGCCTAAGCTCTTGCTCTTAGCGTTTGAGTTCAATGTAAATCACTTAAATGTTTAGTTGAAAAATGGTGATGCCCTGTGTGCAGTATTAGTTTGGCCAAAGCTTGCAGCTGTTACTCATTACAGAGAAGTCTGGCACTTTCAGCCATTTTGCACATTAGCAGGACATGGTCCACTTTGAGAGCCTCTTGATTGGAGTCCTTTCTTGGTGTGAAGGTTAAGATGAACCCACACCTGCTAGCATCCAAAATACTGAATTGTGGGATATTCCTTCCCTGCTGCTTGAGCAGACAGATAGGGAAGTTGCATAAAGCTGAAATGAAAGGAGGCTAGTGGAAGTTTGACACCCTATAGGTAGAAAACAGCCAGGAAACTGCAAGTATATGGTCTAATCTAGATTCCTCTAGGTTTTTTATTTTTAATTCAGTGCCTATCCAGTGTAAAATGTGAAAATATTCAGGAGCAGGTATTAGAAGCTATGTTTTCCTTCCTTCTAGCAAAATATCCTAATAGGACAGCAGAAACAGGTTAGCCTACCTGTTTTCCTTGGGAATACAAATTTACCCTGAGGCAGACAGACCATATGCTGCTAGCTTTGCTGGAGTTACATTTATCACAGGAACAGCGAATGTGTGAGTGAGGGAAGAAACTACTGAATGGTGCACATGGGAAATTACGTGTTGTTGCCACTCACCACAGGTAGAGACTTGGTCATCTTCATAAAATTGGCTTACTATGTGATGGAGCGTCACTGCTATTAGGAATTACCCAGATATGGGAGGTCAAAATTCATATTTATTTTATCTTATGCTGAGAGTAGTGGCTGCATCTTTGGGAGTGAATTCCTCATCTCAAGAATTTAGAAATAAGCAGAATGAAAAATACAGAAATAAAGAAGGAAGACTATGTTTACCTTCAAACACACTGAAATAAGAAATCTTCCAGTGTAAATAATTCAGGTAGAAGAAAGAGATATTGTAATGTTATTTTTCTTTATGAATCCATTGTAACTTAGAGTATACTTTTTTTTTTTAATATCTGTTTGTGTGATACTGGGTTATTCAGATATATTTGAACAACCATTTTCTGGATGCCTTAGGAAAGGCTATAAAATCTACCTTAATTTTAATTATGTTCGTGGAAATGTCTTTTTATTTTTCTTGTCCCTGAGTATCTATGCTTTTCATTTATTCACTAGTTTCTAGATTTCTGCAGCAATTTTAAATATTTCCTGAGATTAAAATAAGATCCTCTTATTATGTCACAGTTTGATTTATAATGTTTAGATGCTGTAAACCTTCAGCAGTCCTATCAGGTTATGTTTTCCTGAACAGAGTACTTCCTTAATTTCAAAAGCAGTCGTTACCTTTCATATTAATATTGAATTATTGTGAAAAAAAAATGGGATTTTTTTTTCATTTTTTGGGTACTATGTCTATATTTGTCTGAATGTTATCCAAGGAGCTTTTCCTTTAGCTTCTGGAGTATTGCTAAAATTGGTTACTGATTGCATATACATTCTATGCTCAATCAGTTTGGATCATTTCCCTAGATACCTATTTTTTGCTTAAGAAAATGCCTTTCCCATCAGTGTCTTATTCTCAGTTTTAAATTATTAATGTTTAAATAATTATTAGTCACATCTCACCTCCATGGTTAGTTCTAGTGTTTTTAAATTAATATTATTTGAGCATCTGCCCCTAGGGCTCTCACCAACCATTGGAGGGTTCATCTGCAGGAAAAAAGTTAACACCTCCATCCTATAGTGAGAAGTGGGTTGAAAGAGGCAGCAGAATTACAAAACTGAAAAGCCTTTTCATATTTAATAGTATCAGAAAGAGACAGTCTATAAGTAAATAGACAGGTTTTCATTGAGGTTAGCTTGATTTGTTGGTGGTTTATATATGGTTTGTCCCAGATCTTACCAAAATAATGAGGTAATTTCCTACGTTGCACTGTATGAGGTTTATTAAGTTTGGGTTTTTTTCTTTTTTCTTTCACTAACAGGAGGCATTTTTGAGTGCGTGGAATCTGGCCCAATGGGAGCAGAAGAATTAGCCTTCAGATTTGCTGTGAACACAATCAACAGAAATAGAACTCTTCTGCCAAACACTACATTAACATATGACACCCAAAAGATAAATCTCTATGACAGTTTTGAAGCATCCAAAAAAGGTAACCTTCTGCATATTTAATTTTTTTAATGAGCAACTAAGACTCACCTAGTTTACCTACCTGAAAAAATGTCCATTCAATAAAGCCATATGCAATGACACTGTAAAAGTTTGTGTCTGACATCAAAGAACTGCTCTAAAGATCACTCCCGGAAGGCTGTAATGGTAACTGCTTAAAAATTATGTTGTCATCTTTGCTCCCACTGCCCCTGCCTAAAAGCTATATCTTTAAATATTTAAAGTCTGAAATTAATTTTTCTGAGCATTGTGACCAACTCTTTTGGAGTGAGAAAACACTATCTCCAGACTTTTTCCTGAAAAATGCCAAGTGCCCACAAATTGTAGTGAACCTACAAGAAGGCTCCAATTCAATTTTAAGCATTCCATTACCTCAAGTATATCTCTACAAATACCTTTAGCGTATGAATGTCTCATGCAGTTAATCGAGTGTGTACTTGAAATAGGAGCAAGTAGTTGTAATTTTGTGTATCTTATGTCAACATAGGATAACCCCCCCCCCCATAATATTAAATCTGTTCTTAAGAATATTGTTATCAGGTAAATGTCTAGGCCTAAGTTCAGCAGTTTTCTCCTAAGTATAAATATTACTTTTAAAAGAAAAATTAAAAATTAAAACTATTTTAAAACATTTTTTCTGAATTTTCAGATCTTGGATTCCTACACAAATTGAAGTTTCCATATTGCTTTATGTTCAAATCCATGACAGTAGATGTAAGTTGTGCTGCATCATTGCCGCATCCTAAAAGCACAAACCCCAACAAGTTCAATATGTATTTATAGAAGAAAATACAAAGCCTCGTGTCAGAACTCAGTAGGGCTGAATTTTGCATTGTACAATATGTTCTTTGAAAAAATTTTTTTTCTATAAATTGAAGAGACAATTTCATCTGAATGTTATTCTTAGTAACAATAAAAAACCCAAAAAGTTGAGTCAGAGGTCAACTTGCATTTCTTATGACAGATTTTTAGCAAAATTTGCTAAGTGATCTGGTCCCACCATGCCACTCTGAGTCTTAAAGACTGAAAACTTTACACAATAAAATTGTTTTGATGTTACAGTGAGCTAAGATGAATAAAAACATTTGATGCCACCTTACAAATGCTACATATGGAAAAACTGCTGTGTCAGGATGTGTGTACATTGAAATACATCTTAAGTGAAATTTAATGGTGATTAAAAAATTTTGAAATTATAGATACTTTTTTTCTCTTTTGCTGTAACATACAAAGTTAATATTGCTAACCTCTTTTGTCTCTTTGTCTCCTAAATAAACAATTCTAACACAGGCTCTTGTTAAGCATGAAAACGTATAGTATCCATATTTGTACAGAAATACACAGTTTGGTCATTGTAAAGCACTTTGATCTATGAAAAATATTATGAGTTGAATATTTATGCCTAGCAAGATAATTTCTTTGCAGACGAGGGTTTGTGAAGAAATGAAAGTAAAACAACACTTTTTAAAAAGTCTTTTTGAAGTTGTTATTCTGGTGTTTTATTTCATAGATTAAAGTAGGTTCTGGGAAAGACTACTCTTTCTTTTCCATCTCATCAAATGAATATATAAATTCTGGCCTCTTCCTTCTCCTTACCTCCTCATCTTCCAAATTCAGCTGTTTCCTGGCTCCAGAACACACTGTCCTGTGAAATTCAATAGGACAAAGTCTCTCAGCTCCTGAGGGGAGGGTGTAAAGAGCAGAAAAATTTATTCAGTGATATTTATTCTTTAAACCTTTTCTGAGACAATACAACTACTTTCAGCCCTTAAACAAGGTTTGCTTGAAAGTGAAAGCTAGCATGTTGCTGATTCTTGATAGACTATAGTAGCTGAAGTTAGAATGGCAACATTGATTGGACATATTGAATAGATTGTATATATTCATTGTTCCCACTTGCATCTTGGACTGGAATGCAACTCTTTATTTGTAACTGGTCAGGCTGTATCAAAATCTGTGTAATCTTTCAGTGTTAATGGCTTTTTGCTTCATCAATTCACTATACAGCCAACTACGTTTGTGCTGACAGGTGCTTTAGTTCAGAATTAAAGGCTAAAGGTCAACATAAAATGATTCATTTATGATGGCTCCAAAGCAGAATTTTAACAATGAGGCTTAAACATTTGACTCATTTTGTGGCTCATGATTATGACTATTAGTGAGCAGGCAGACGTTGCATCAAAAATAGCCTGTTTTGATCTCTTTGTAACACATAGTTTTGAAGTTGAATATAAAAGAAATATTAATGGTTTTTTAAAGGTAGTATACAAAAGAGCAATCTGAAGGTAAGACGGTATTACCAAGATCCTGTTTCAGTGAAGAATAATGTAAATACAAACAAATATCTCCAATGCACTAGCAAAATTGGTATGTGTCTGATAAAGCCAGTGCCATATTAAATCACATGTGAAAGCATTGCATTATTCAAATCACAGAAACAGAAGGGGAAAAAAAAAAGCCTATTGAAAAGCCATCTGGTAGCTATGGCTGTTGTTAGTGATCCCATTTACTGACATTTGCATAAAGCTTGTTGATTACTCTTAAGAAGGGCAATATTAGCATAAATGTTTTTTTATCAAGCTAGTCATTTAGGCCCTGATCCGATGCTCAGAAATGCAATGGAGATCTTGTATGTCTTTGAAAAGTTCATTTAAACCAAAAGTGCTTTTTAGTAATGAAAAAGTGTGCCAGCATAGTTTCTGGAATGCACTTGAAAGACTTAGCAATATTTTCATCATGTTGAAAACGGTGTGCACAATAAACTAATTTTGATTTGCTGAAAAAGTAATGCAGCAAAATGTGTTTCCACTGTTTGTTTCCTCAGCTGTCAGGAATACTGATGGTAGAGTAACAATATTAATTAATCAAACCTCATGCAAATACTTACATAGATTGGGTTAAGGAGATACTTCTCATTACTTCTGTCTACTAAATAGGGTATTTTCTTTGAAGACAGAATCTGATGTTTTTCTGATCTGCATAGTCATAAAGGTTGTTTGTGGTAATGATCTAAACAGGAGAAGGGCGTGAGCTGAAACATTGATCTGCACTACTGACTAATTTTCCTGCATTCTTTTTTTGGCACGTCCCAACTAATATTATGCAAAATAATACTGGAGCATACTGTGGGTGATAATAAATGACCAGAGACTACTAATTCATTGTATAGGTAGGGCCACTCTATGTTAGGTAGAGGAGAGCTAAGCTACTTGAATGCAGCATTATCGTGTCAGTGACTCTCAGGGTCAGCTTTATCTGTTAATGCAGGTACAGGAAAACTTGAGTATTTCCAGTGTTTCAGAAGGGACATTGATTTTTCTATTTATTTGCTTATTTTTCATTGCAGATAGCAATTTAATTTTTAATTTAAAGGAAAATGTAGTCTTTCAAATTTTGCTAGTCAGCATGCCTACTTTACAGATACAGAAATTCAAATGTCCATTTCAACAAAATTAATCATTTGCCTAATAGCTGGAATCTACTTAATGCATACAATTTCCAAATAATCAGGATCTCAGTAGAAATAGTGTCAATTGGTTGAAGAAGACTGTCCCATATGCACCTTTTCCAAATGTAAGATGCAGTTGAGCATTAACCTTTTGTGTCTTTTTAGAAGACGCACAATTGCTGGCCTTTGTGACTCCCGCTGACATAGAGGTGCTTATTAAATGTAGTCGAGCACTATTTTAATATTAAGTGTTGTTATTCTTCAGCTCATAGTGAAAACTTAGAAATGTATTTTGAAATTGAAATCTGTGTAAAGTGAAAGGGTAACACAACAAGGGAGCTCTGTCAGCAGTGCATTTATATTTCATGGAGTGCCTTTTGTTATATTTGAAATGTGCAGTACCTTCTGGCACATTGCTTTCTTTCCTCTCATCATTGACAGACTTCTGTCTCCTCTTCAGCCTGCGATCAGCTGTCCCTTGGGGTGGCTGCCATCTTCGGACCATCCCATAGCTCTTCAGCTAATGCTGTGCAATCCATCTGCAATGCTTTGGGTGTTCCACATATCCAGACGCGCTGGAAACATCAGGTGTCAGACAACAAGGACTCCTTCTATGTCAGCCTCTATCCAGATTTCTCTTCACTCAGCCGTGCCATACTTGACCTTGTGCAGTTCTTCAAGTGGAAAACAGTAACTGTTGTTTATGATGACAGCACTGGTAAGGCTAAAGTATTAGACCATGTGTAGATGTATTCACTTGTACAAAGAGAGGGAGGGGTGTCACTACTCGTATTTCTTAATTTAAGAGAATTAAATTATAACAATTTCTATCAGCAAGGTAGTGCATAGCAAATAATGTACATTTATTAGTACAAGTATTCTCATAAGTATGCCTTAGTTGCTGAATTTTGTCACAGCTGTCAGTAACATCAGTCACACTCTGTTTGCATTTTCTGCAGTGTCTTAACAGTTGTGAACAAGCATGTCTTTTAGTTTTATTCAAAGCTTTTAATTCTGAAGAAAAATATGGTAACTTGAGAGACGTACTAGTATGCCTAGTGAAACAGAAGACCTAAATTCTAGCACTGCTTCTGGCATTAGTTATGGTAGAAAACAGATGCCATATTGGTTTGTAATTTCCATATCTGCTTTTTTTCCAGAGGGAATTCTAGAAGGAGCTTTGGTTTTAGCTGCTAGAAATTGAAACCAAAAGAAGTTTGAAGGCTTGTTTTGCAGATGAGTTCCATGAGTTAAAAATTAGCTCCTAACTTTCCAGCAGAAACATATCAGTTTGCTACCTTTCCCTTACCTTACCCTAAAATTTGTTTTGCCTTAAGGAAAGTTGACAATGAATAAAGAGACTCAGGTATTTACTTTATTTTAAAAGCATGAAGAATTATTTCAGGAAATACTCACTCTACATTTTTATTTCTTTCTGGATGGCTAGACCCTTCATGTTAGGACATTGGTTGATCCTGCTGATAAACTGTCATGCAAGCTGCAACATCTTTTTTTCTTGAAATCTGTTGCTGTTTGAAGAGACAGAAAAAATAACCAGTTTTAAAAAGCTAATCCTCTCTTTTGTGGGATTTGTTGTAAGTAAATTGAAATTCTACTTTGAGACTGTCAAGCTCTCTTTATTAGTAAGCATCTTCTGTGGGTAATTCAAAGAATTCAAAAGCAGGACACACTGCTGGGAAGTCCACAGCATCTCTTGCCTTTGAAGTACAGATGGAAACAACTCTTAACTGTGAGAAACTGTCAATCTTAAAGAAGTAGATTTATTTGCTAGATAAATTAGATAAATTTGTTAGATAAATTGTGTTAGAATGCAATGGCAAACTGGTGTTGTTTGAGATGAGGGGTGGGAGGAGAGGAGTCTTTTGAGAGGAAGTAGTTACTTCAGCTGAGGGAGAGGTATTCTGCCATGAGATAAGATAAACATTCAGATATTCAGATGTGAAACTAGGGCTAAAGCTGAATATGATGGTTTCGGGTAATATTTAGAAACTGTGTTATAAGAATCTTTGTGCCATTGAAGACAATTCAAATCCATTAAAATGAATGCAGCCAGAAAACCATCATTGTTTGCATCTGTTTCTTCCACTTGGCCAAGGATTCCTTAATGTAGATAGGAATCATTCTTATTTCACCCTCCTTTGCTTCTCTTTCAATCATCTGCATTTTACTCTCCTTTATTAAAAAATTTAGAATTTTTTTTTTTATTTTTAGCTTTTAGGGATTTTTTTTTTTTTAGTGCACTCCATCTGTTGTACAGAAAAAAATTTGGAATGAGGCTCTAGAAAAAATTTCTTGCTAGTCTGAAGGTAAGTGTTGCTTTTTGTGATCATTCTAAGTGACAAAGTATACTCCTTTTAACTGGAATTTCCCATTAAAAAAAAAAAACAAACAAAAAAATCCCCTCTCCCACCTCCCCTCTAACCCCCCAAAATAAAAAACCACCAAAACCTAGCAGGATGTAATGAGAGATTAGATAGCTTTGGGGTTTTTTTTTCCTTAAAGTAATTTACTGTCTCTTTGTTAATTAAATACCACTAAACTGTCCCTGGATACTAATTAAGTCCTTTCAGATTTACAAATCTGTTATAATCAATTGTCTTTAAGAAAGAAAAGTGGGAAAATGGCAGTATGTTCATCAGCTGCATGCCCTAATGGTTTTAACTGGTCACAAAACCGTAATTTAATTTCAAGTACATATTCTAATCTCTGTGCTAAATAAAACAGACCAGATAAATTCTAAATATTTTGTAATGTTGCAGAATTCCTAAACAAAGAAACATGAACAGTTAGATGCTTTGGCCTTTAAATAATAGTGGCAGTTATATTGCCAACTAATGTTTTATGCAGATCAAGTTGATATAAACAAGGCTGAGATTTTTTTCTTAATTAACATTTGTTTTGGTCTTGGGTGAATGAGTATAAACACTAAAAATCTGTTGCATCTATGAACAGAAGCCAAAGTAAAAGCTGGAAAAAATTACTTCAGAAATAGGATCATAGAATCATAGAATAGTTAGGGTTGGAAAGGACCTTAAGATCATCTAGTTCCAACCCCCCTGCCATGGGCAGGGATACCTCACACTAAACTATGCCACCCAAGGCTCTGTTCAACCTGGCCTTGAGCACTGCCAGGGATGGAGCATTCACAACTTCCCTGGGCAACCCATTGCAGTGCCTCCCCAGCCTCACAGTAAAGAATTTCTTCCTTATATCTAATCTAAACTTCCCCTGTTTAAATTTTAACCCATTACCCCTTGTCCTATCACTACAGTCCCTAATGAATAGTCCATCTCCAGCATCCCTATAGGCTCCCTTCAGATACTGGAAGGCTGCTATGAGGTCTCCACACAGCCTTCTCTTCTCCAGGCTGAATAGCCCCAACTTTCTCAGTCTATCTTCATATGGGAGGTGCTCCAGTCCCCTGATCATCCTTGTCACCCTCCTCTGGACTTGTTCCAACAGTTCCATGTCCTTTTTATGTTGAGGACATCAGAACTGCACGTTCTTTTTGATGCAGGCCAGGATACGGTTGGCTTTCTGGGCTGCAAGCTCACACTGCTGGCTCATGTGCATTTTCTCTTCGATCAATGCCCCCCCGTCCTTCTCCTCAGGGCTGCTCTGAATCTCTTCTTTGCCCAGCCTGGAGCTGTGCCTGGGATTGCTCTGACCCAGGTGTAGGACCTTGCGCTTGACATGGTTAAACTTCATGTGGTTGGCATCAGCTCACCTCACAAGCGTGTCAAGATCCCTCTGGATGGCATTCCTTCCCTCCAGCATATCAACCAAACCACACAGCTTGGTGTCATCGGCAAACTTGCTG
>WYDI02030754.1:0-34230 GCA_009867235.2 Psittacus erithacus
AAAAAAAAAAGGGGAGAAAAAAAACCAATTGAACTTTTCATCAGCGGCTAATCATGATTTTTTTTATTGCTTTGCTGAGCATTTTCTGGGGAATAAAACCTCGGAGGAGCCCGGGCTTTTGTGGAAAATGAAAGGGCATATAAAAAAATGAATGTACATGGATTCTAAATATTTCAGGTTGTATGACTTTGTGTTTGACCTTAGCAGAAGATGAACTAATCCTGCAATATAATAGACTTTCATAGAGATATGGAAAATGGCTGCTTTTTTATCTGGGTTACCATGGGAACCATCAGAGAGAAGGCCTAGCTGAGATGCAATAGAAGGTTATTAAATGTGTGCTTGTGTATATTGGAAAAATACAGCTTTTTGTCATCTTGTGTCACTCATAGGTCTTTAATACGTAATGTTTAGGTTATTAATAAACTAACACAGGTCCGTTTTTTACAGGGAACAACTGCGAATACAGCCATAAAAAAATTAGCACAAGTTGAACATTCGCAAAGCTCCAAAGTGTGGCAGGGCCGGGCCGCCCTCACCAAAAACTTCCACCTGAGTTCCTCTCCCTTTGCAGGCCAGGGAGGGATGAGCGTTGCTGGGCAGGCAGAAGGGCTGGGACACAGCAGGGCCCTGTCCCCAACCCGGGATCTCACCACCCCCTGGGCTGGGGACACAGGAGTGGCCTGTGGTGGCACACAGTAAAATGCCACCTTGTTTGGTACCTGGGCACAAGCTGAGGTGCTGCTGGGGAGAGAAGGGTGGGTGAGAGCTGTGGGGGTGTTCACTCCTGTGCTGGATCAGGGATCTGTTGCTCTGGATCAGGTGTGTACGGCAGGACTGGGAGCTTTCACTGATATGTAGAGGTTTTTTGGGTAAAATAATAACAATAACATAAAAAAAGATACCAAGGAACCAGAAAACCTGGGGGGCAAGAGAGAAAATATAAAGAGAGAAGAAAGAAAGAAGGAAAGAGGGAAGGAAAGAAGGAAAGAAAGAAGGAGAGAAGCAAAGAAAAGAAGGAGAGAAGCAAAGAAAAGAAGGAGGAACACTGGTGCCCTGTTCTGCCTGCAGCTGGGATGTGGGATTCACTGATCACCCACGGGAGGGCTGGAAACTGTCCCAGCCCCGGGCAACCCAGGGACTGGCTGCGCTGACAGGATTCTGGGGGATGCAGACTGGGAGGTTCTACCAGCTGGACCCTGAGAGTGCCCAGGGCTCAGGCTGGACCAGGGCACCGCTGAGTCTAAGAGTGGCTTTAGGGACCTCGACACCGCTGGAGCAGCTTCCGGGTGCGGGTGAATGCGACTGTGAGTGCAGAGTGAGCGTAAGCACAAACGGGTGCCCAGGACCATGCTCTCCCTCTTCCCTTCTCCCTGTAAATCCACCAGCTCCCCAGCGGAGCAGCCCCGAATCCCCATTGAAAGGCAGCACTTCGTAAGCCGCGGTGCTGCCTCACCCTGCCCCTGCTCTGGGACAGCCAGAGGACCCTCTCCTCACTCTACCACGTCCACAGCGAACCCCGTGTGTGCCGAGAGCCTCTGGGGTGTCCCGGGCCCGGCCGGGGGCACCGCCTGCAGAGCAGCCCCGCATCCATGCATACTAAGCAAAGCAAGGAATACATAGATTTTGCCTATCTGCCGATCAAACGCGGAGATCTGCTCTGGTAAATGATGCATTAGATGCGGTGGCTGTATTTGTTGTGTGAGTTTTGAAAGGGTTCCGATAATCTGGAAGCGAGAGATAAGGAACACCATTTATTCAGCAGCACTTTGGAACCAATTTTCAACCCTGTTCAACCCCATTCTCCAGCAGCCTCCAGGAGCCCAGGAGATAAGGATTGGGCTATTCATTATCTTCACAAGGAACAAAGATTAGCTAGCAGAG
Organism: Psittacus erithacus; assembly: GCA_009867235.2. Taxonomy (NCBI): domain Eukaryota; kingdom Metazoa; phylum Chordata; class Aves; order Psittaciformes; family Psittacidae; genus Psittacus; species Psittacus erithacus. The sequence goes on from WYDI02030754.1 coordinate 1,885, forward strand.
ATGAAAAATTACCCCTGGATAGTAATAATAAGGAAGCGAACCTGGAGAGCTGCTGAGCCTATATTCTCCTTGCTGCTGGTGCTGCTTCTTCTCTTGTTAAATTTTCTCCCTTTTTTTTTTTTGTTGAATCAATATTGAAAAGGTTGAGGTTTTTTTTTTCTTTTTAATTTTTTCCCTCCCCCCTTTTTTTTTTCGGGGGGTTTCAGCCTTTCCCACCGTCTGTTGTATTGTTCAATATGCAGAATATGGTTGTTACCGTGAAAGAAGTAGAGCACAGTCCCAGCTCCCTCCCAGACTTTCAGATGACATCTTTAGTAGGAAAGCTAAAGAGCAGAGGAAAACATCCTTTTCTTCCAGTGGGAAAGAGGGGCAAATTGCACTCTCGCCCCCTCCGGCCCGCAACGCCGTTGGTGGCACTCGGTGGATGGCCCTGGCCCGGGGCAACCCGGGACAGCGGGGCCCCGCGCTCCGCCGGTCTCAGCCCTCCCCGAGCCCCGGCGCGGCCGCCCTCGTTTGTCCCCTCGCGGGGAACAATCTGCAGGATTCAAACCCCGCTTTTCCCGTAGTTTTTCCGCCCGAGCGACGGTCCCTCTGTTTAGAGTCGTTCTGTGCAGGGGCGATCCCAGGGTGCGGCTGGCGGCAGCGTCTCCCTCTTCCAGGGCACAAGGGAAAAACAGGAGGATATATATATATGTGTATTTATTTTAATACCGCATTCTTTTGTATTCCCTCCCTCCCCGCATAAATCTGGTGATGCATCTCCTCTCAAAGGATGAAGGGTAATACAGCAGGAGTAATTAAAACACTTACTTTGGAAATGGGCTGCTTGGGGCTGATAAGAATTATCTGCCGCATATCAAGGACCCTTTTTCCCCGAACCATATCACAAAGACAGACAGAAAATGCCAGCAGAATGGGATTCCCCCCCCACCCCGCTCGCATTTTTACCTCCATTATGATGATAATTCCGCCTCCCGCGAAACTTTTCTCCTTCCCTTCCCGAACTGTATTTCGATCCCCCGCTCCCGCAGGGCCCCCGCCGGACGGTCCGGCCTTTGTCTCCCCATTAACACAGTTTTCCCGCAGCCTCTGGCATAGGGTCCAGCCCGCTCCCCCCCCGGAGATTCGTGTTGTGCCCCGCGGCCGGCCCCGGCGGCCGACACCCCATCCCGACACCGGGCGCTTGGCGAGGGGACGCCGCAGCCCAGACCCGCACACACACACGCACCGGGAGCAAAATACCCGTCAGGTGAGGACTGCAGAGCCGGGGCTGGGGCGCGCAAACGTTTCCAAAACCATTCGTTCTGGCTGGTTTTCCTACGTGTGTTTTACCGTTACTTTCCTAGCTACAACAACGATTCCTGGCGAAATAACTGCTTGCGCCTCTTTCAGCTTCCCCGCTGCCTCTCCTACTTGCAGGTGCATAGCCCGAAAGACTGAGTTTGGGAAGGGAGAGGGGGGAGAAGAAACACGAGGTTATGCAAAAGCCAGGCTGGCCAATACGAAAAAGGAAAAATATAAATCCAGAAACCCCCAAACATTCCTCTCGCACGGGAGTGGAAACAAAATTAATACGAATAGGAATAATTTATACGAATAATTGATCTTGCAAAGCTGCTCCCCCCACCCCACCTTCCTTGGGAGGCGACGGAAGAAGCGAGCGGCTTGGGAGCCAGCCGGAGCCGGATTCTCGGTGCCTGGAATGCGAGTGTGTGTTGTTGGTGTAATATCAATTCATTTAAAATATGAAAGTCAAGTCGCGTAGACTGTGACAGCAACCGTAACAAAAGGTGCAAGCAACAGACAATGTGATGTGCTTGTACAGATATTGTAATGATGCAAATGAAGTGGAGGGGACGAGCTGCCTTATTATGTACATAAATACACAGTGGCTCGCTGTGCCATCCTTGAATGCAGGAGAGTGAGAGAGGGAAGGGGAGGGAAAGAAGGGAGAGAGGGAAAGAGAGGGAGGGAGGGAAGGAGGGAGGGAGGAAGGAAAGGAAGGGGGGGAAGGAAAAAAGAAACAAGGGCTCAGCTCGAAAACTGCCGCCGCGCTCCGCAGCGCGCACCTCGGGCAGCCCCGCGCCGCCTGCGCGCACCGTCAGCCGCTGAGCACAGGCGCAGGCGACCGGGAGGCTCCGCGGAGCGGCCTCGCGGGAGAGCGGAACCGGCGCTTTCCAGGCACCGGCCGGAAAACTGCAAGAAACCTGAGGAACAGCGCAGGCGAGGTAAGGACATGCGGCTGCGCTGCTCAGCGCGGCCCCCGGGCTGCCGTACCGGCACCGCAGCTCCACCGCCGCCGCGCACCGGGATGCGGGTCTCGCCGCTGGAGCCCATCGCTCGGGGCACCTTTCCCCGGGGACAAACAGGGCACGGTTCTCTAAAGAACGAATAAATGCCCCCGGCACTGCCGGGCCCCCCGGGCAGCCTCGGCCGGGCCCGTCTGAGCCCGGTGCAGGGCTCGGAGACTCCGCGGGGGCTCTGCCCTGTGGCCGGCCGCACCGGAGCGCTCCTGCACCGGCACCCTGCGGGGAGCGGGGCCGCGTCTGAGGCTTGTTGGGGTTTTTTCCCTTCCCCATTGTCACCGGGTAATTATTTAAATCTCCATCTTGGAAAGTTGCATTTCACCCGGGGCTGCCGGGCAGACACTTCCCGGAGCCCGGGCGTGCAGAGCCCGCGCCCCCTCCTGCAGCCGCGGCCCGTCCCCTCGCCCCATTGTTGGCAGATTTGGGCATTAAAAAAGCGAAAGAAAGAAAACCGAAGGGAGATGCGGGTTCGCTGTGCCGGCCCTGCACCTGCCCGCCGCAGCCTTCCCGTCCCAGTCCCGTGCGGCAGCTTTACGGGGCTTTGCATGATTTTTGCTGTTGTATGTGCAAAGTTCCCCTCTTTATCCTTCTTTTGCTTTGGGATGCTGGGGCTGGAAGGCAAGGGGCGGGGAGGGGGGGGTTAGAGAGAGAGAAGAAGAAAATAAATAGAAGCATCCAAGAGCAGAGCTGCCTGGATTTGAGGCGATTTCAATAAGAAAAGCTGTTTCTCTAAGCGAGATGCGCGTTTCGGTAGCGGGGGTTTTTGTCCCCTGGAGCATCCTTATTAAAAGCAATTAGTTAATACATTTTTTACCCTCGGAAGTTCCATGCCGGCCTGGTCCGTGCCCCGCGGCTCGCAGGGGGAGCGCAGCCGAGGCCGGCACCGTGGGTGAGACGAGCCCCGCTGCCCGTTTCGGGCTCCGTCCCTCCCCAGCGAAGTTTTGCCTGGGGGGAAGCAAATGAAACCTGCAGGAACGGCGCCTTTCCTGCACCAGCTACGCTCGAAATAACCTTGTAAGGGAATTAAAAAATACACATAAAGTTAAACCGAGCTCCGGCGAACGAAATCTTCCCTGGCAGCGCCTGAAAATAAATGTTAATAGGTTTCTCTGGGTTATGCAGCCCCTCACCCCCCCGCCGCACGCTTTTGGCTCGCACAAAAGCCGTCGTTTTGGGCAGGCGGGGTACACTCGGGTCTTTTCCTCCCCTTTATTTGCCACCGGGGGACCGGGGGACGAATCTCGGACAAACCACAGGTAAGGGAAAGACCAGGGGGACCAGGACCGCAGCAACTGGCTGCGGGATGGGGGAAGCGAGGGGCTCCTCCAGGGTTTAAAAATAACAATAATTTAAGTATTCTATGGTTTATTCCCCGAGCCGTCTCTCTTGTATTTTTGTTTTCCTTTTTCCTTATTTTCTTTCCCTTTCTTTCCTGTTCTTTTCCTTTTCTTTTAATTTCCCTTTCCTTTAATTTTCTCTTCCTTTTCATTTCCTTTTTTTTCCTTTAACGCAGCTCAAACAGGGTCTCGCGGTTAGGAGGTAACTGTGTCACTTTATAGCCCCATTAGCAGCCATTAGCGGGGAGGGGGGGCCGGAGGAGAAGCAAAGCGAACCGGAGAGAAGACCAGAGGGAGGCAAACACCGAAATAAAACAACCAGGCAGAAAGCCAGAACTTCCCCTCCCCAGAACATCGTACCCAAAGACACACACCAGAGAAGGGGGTGTCTGGAGGGAAGTGTCGCGGGGGGTCAGGGTCCAGCCCAGCCATTCCCGGCTGCTGGGGTCCGAGCACCCAGAATAGGAGAAAAAAGGGAAATCAAAAGGAATAAACCCAATTCCGTGTGCGCGGATGGGGAAAGGGGGCTCTGCCTTCCCCTCTGCCCCGGCGTAGGTGTCAACTCCATCACACGGCTCTCCTAACTGTTGCTAAAACGTGTTGTCGTCTCCCCCCTCTCCCTTAACGATATGACATCACTTGTCAATCAAATCAAAATAACCAGTTGTGCTTCCAGACCTGGGAAAGCTCCTGATTAAAACCGAAAAAAGAAATGCAACGGCAATAACAAAATGAAGTTAATAAACCGGAGTTAATGCCCGGACCCGCTCCCTCCCCAGAGGGTTGCGGGGGAGCTGCTCACCGGGATGCGGGTGCGGAGCTGCTGCTGCTGCTGCTGCTCCCGACGGGGAATTAATTCAATTAACCGCCAGCCCTGCCGCCAGGGCATTAGCGGCCGAGCCCGCAGCGGCGGCCGGGTCGGCAGTCGCTGGCAGCGGGGCAGGGAAGCGGCGGCGATAGAAACAGCGAAATGAAATCAAGTGAAACCCTGGGAAGGCGGCTGGAGGAAAGCCTCCCGCGGGAATTCAGCCGCTTCCTCAGCTAAAGTCGTTCATCCCTGATAAAGGGGTCGTTCAGTTAGAGAGGGATTTAGAGGAAGGGGGTGCGAGGAAAAGTGCCGGATCCCGGCTAGGGGATGGCAGGACCCAGCCCCAGAAGCTGCAGCCTCCGCGGCTGGTTCGCCCTTTTTGTTTCGCTTCGGCCCCCAGTAACCCGAGACAGGGGCTTCAGGGAGCCCCGGCCGGGCAGTGCCGGGGTCTGCCTCGCCATAAATCAAACCGCCTGATTAATCTTTACAATTTGTCTTTTAAAACAAACACGAACGAATTATCAGCTCGTTAACTGCGATTTTATCACCTGCCTAAAACAAACAGCCCACCTCGCTTCCCCCCCCCCCGAAAAAACCTAGCGCGGCCCCATGCTGGTGGCAGCGGGCAGTAATTAAACAGCCATATTGATTAATAAGAGCTCAGTGAGGCGCTGGGCCCGCTCCGGTCGGGCCCTGGGTGATCCCGGCTGCTCTGGGAGGGATCGCGGGCACGGCGCGCCCCGGCTCCAGCAGCCCTCGGGCTGCGGGGACAACGAGGCGCCGAGGGGACCGACCTGCAACCGGCAGCGTTCAGTTTATACTCACCCTTTCTTCGGAAAATAATAAAGAATAAATTCCTGTTGGGGGGATATCTGAGGGGATTTGTGGGGGTTTGGTGCGTGTCGAAAGAAAATCGCTTCGGAGGTCGAAGCCGGATTTTTCGAAAGCTCCAGGGTTCTCTCGCGTTTAACTTTCCTTTTCTCTCGGTCCTTTTTCTTTTTTTTCTTTTCTTTTATTGCTTTGTTTCCCTTTCCTCCTTGGCACCTCCGGCCCTGGGCGCCCGAGCACCCCAAGGCCCGGCCCCGCTTCCCCCTCCAGCCCCAGCGCTGCCCCCGGCCTGCCCCGACCACCCAGCCCGGCCGGGGAGAAGCTGGCTCCGCCGCCCCTTCCGCGGCCGGCAGCCAACCGAGGAGCTGCCGCCCGGATCAGCTGCTTGGCACCCCACCAGCGGCGGGGGGCGAGGGGCACCGCCAAGCCCCGAAGGCAGGGCCTTGGGGAGCCCGGGCTTCGGGTGCAAGAGGAAAGGATGCGGGGAGAGGGGGAGCCAAGCGGGCTCCCCAGCCCCGGCCTCCCTAGACACCATCCCGGGCCGCATTGCCGGTTCCCCCCACCCTGGGGCTGGGCTGGGGGTGCCCTTGAAGGAGGCTTGGAGCGGACAAGGGGTGACGGTGGTGGGGGAATTGCTATGGAGGGAGCCCCGCGCCGCTCCTGCCAGGCGGGCTCCGCAGCGAGGAAAAGGAGTTTTATTATTATTACCGTCATCATTATTATTATTGTTGTTATTATTAAAAAGAAAAAAAAAAAAAGTTCATTTCCTGGCGAATTTGGCAGTGACGGGTGACGTCAGAGCCCCGGCGTCGTGGTGACTGGGGCGGCCGGGGCAGCACCGGCACCATCCTCCTCCTCCTCCGAGGCCCCCCCGCTGGGCCCCGGCCCAGCCCCGACCTTCTCCCGCGCCCCCTCCCCGGCCAAGCCGTCGGGCTGGAGCCGCTGCCGGGGGCCGGCGGGGCAGCGTCCCGCTCCCCTCTGCCCGCTCCTGGGTGAGGGGCAGTTCCCTCGCCCCAGGTTCAGCTCGGAGCTTTATGGGATCGGCAAGAGCTGCTCCCGTTTCCCGCGAAAGCGGCAGCGGAGGCGCGGGAGGGCAACGCCGGGGAGCGGGACCCGCACAGCGCCCGGCCGCTCTCCGGGGCGCGGGCCGTCTCCGACTTTCTCATTGTTATTATTATTTATAATAATATCATTTTCCGCCCCAAAAGAGAGTGGCTTTTCCCGCACCTTCGGGGGTGGCAGAACCCGAGCTGCGGCGCGAACTCCGCGGAAAACGCCTGTTGATCCGGGCTGCGCCTCTGCCCCGGCTCACGAGCAACTGCGAATGTTAAAACTTGAGTCTTTGGAGGGTTCTGTCGTTGTTGGTGGTTTGGTTTGTGGGGTTTTATATTTTATTTTAAGGGGACAAGGAGAACACGCGGGGTTTCGGCGCCGCAGCCCCGTCGGGGAGGCCGCAGCCGGTCCCCGGCCCGGCTCGGCTCGGCTCCCCGCTGCCGCAGCCTCCAGCGAGCCTCAGCCGGGCCCAGCCCCAGCTCTGCCTCCCCGGGAGCCGAGGGGGAGCCGCGCAGGACCCGTCCCTTCGCCGCCTCCTGCCCGGCGGGGCCCCGTTCCCTCTTCTCACCCTGCCGGGCTCCGCGGAGCAGCGCAATTATTTGTTTTAAATTTATTTATTCCCCCATTCAGACAGTTATTTCAAACTAACACGATGGGAATAACCACGCTGGGGTTAGTCCCGCTCCCGGCTGCGCGCTGCTGCGCCTGCTTTAAGGGAATTTTAACGTATTCATCTCCCCGATGCCGACTTCCACCCCCCTCGCCCCGGGCATCCTGGCGGCTGCGCAGGGAGCCACTGTCGGGGACAGCACCCGGCAGAGCCGGCCCCATCGCCCGCTCCGGTCCCCCTGCACCATGGGCCCATGCCCCTCCGCATCCCTGCACACCCCAGCGGGACCCCCCCATTTCTCCGTCCCCGCCCCGCAGGGGCGTGCAGCGCCCAGGCAGGGAAAGCCCCCTCGGCGTTGCCGGAGGATGCTGCGGGGGGGCAGGAGGCGGAGGAGGGGGGTCCGCGCTGCTCCCCCCCTCCCCGGGCCGGCTCCGTTCGGGCCGGGGGTGCGGCTGGGGGCGGTGTGGGGCGGCGGGATCGGCTGCCGGGATTGGCTGTCCCGGCCGCCCCGCCGGCCCTGCGCGCCCCGGCCCGTCTGCGGCGCCGCGGCCAGCTGGCGCCAGCGCTCATATAGGATGCGCGGGGATGGGACCGCGCCGGCCAGAGCAGCGGCTTTGCCATCTGAGTAACACCCTGCAGCTCCGCTCCCCCCCCGCTTGGGGCTTCTATTATTTTTAATTCCCTCCCCATTTTTTCCCCCTCTTTCCTCCCCTCTCCGCCGTATTCGCGGTCTCTACGCCGGCTCCCACCGCCAGCCGGTAAGTGCAGGGCGCGGGGGGGCCGCTGCCAGGGCGCGCTCGCTGCTTTCACTAAACACCCTTCCTCTCCCTCCTTTTCGCTTTCTCCCCCTCCTTTTCCTTTTGTGTCAGTCCCAGTTCTTGCTAGCACTACTCTGTATTGGATCTGCCCTTCTTCCTTTTTCACCCCGCTTTTGAAGCCAGCTGGGAAAACTCCTGTTGACGTTTGTAGGGAGAGTGGGGAGCGGAGGGAAAGGAAGCTTTTTGCTTTTTCTTTTTTTTTTGGGGTAAAGAGTTTGAAATGGGATCTCTGTTTATTCTGTGGGGCAATGAGCAGGGAGGGCGCAAGGAGAACACTTTGGGGGAGAGGATATTTTTGGAAAGGGGGGAGGGGCTCTGCTTCTCCCTCCCCATCCATGTACCGCCCGGTGCAACGCTCCCGAGCCCCTCACCCGTCCTTCTGTCCCTACAGGTGCTGCCCGGACCTGCCGCCGCCCGCCTGGACAGAGAGACACGGTGACTCCGGGGGGCTCCCCCCACCCTTCCTAGGGCCCACGCCAGCCGCCCGGCCATCTTCTCCTTAAGAAAAGCCACCCCGTCTCCTAAATCCCACCAGCAGCGCCAACAGCCCCCCCTCCCCGAGCAGCACCGGCCCGCTCCTGCTCCGGGGCTGGGTGGGAGGGGAGGTCCGAGGCCATGGAGGTGGCCACGGACCAGCCTCGCTGGATGGCCCACCACGCCGTGCTCAACGGGCAGCATCCCGAGAGCCACCACCCCGGACTGGCTCACAACTACATGGAACCAGCGCAGCTCCTACCTCCGGATGAAGTCGATGTCTTCTTCAACCACCTGGACTCCCAGGGCAATCCCTACTACGCCAATTCCGCCCATGCCCGAGCCAGGGTCTCCTACAGCCAGGCACACGGTAAACAGATACCCCCGGCCCGGGCGGGAGGCAAGCAGTGACGATCGGGGGGACCCTCCGGTGTGTCCGAGCAGGGGGGGAAGGAGACCTGAGAAAACAAGATAAAAAGGGAGGCACGGCTGGATTTTAACCCTGGAGATAACCGAGGACTGGCGGAGGGGAGGGAAAGAAAGGGGGGAGGCTAGAAAGGAAGGGGAAATAGTGTGCGCACAGGCTAAAACTTCTCAGACACGGCTACTTCCCGGATGCAAAATACAAACCGGTTCAAATCGGCGATGGGTTTTATTTGGGGGTGGTATTAGGAGCCGAAGAGAGCGCTTTGCAGCAGCTCGGAAGATGGAGCAGAAAGGGGTTTGCTGCTTACCCCCGGGCGGGGTGGGGTGGGAAGAAAAGGGAGATTTAACCCCTGCCCCGGGAGCCTGGTGTCCTCCTGTTCACACCGCTCCCCCTCTCTGGGCTGGCCGGTGTTTCCCTCGGAAGGGATCGGGAGCAGGGGCCTCCGTGCCAGCCCGGCTGCGGCTCTCCGGGCCTCCTCCAGTCCCCGCAGCCCGAGTTGCTGCCGAGGGACTGGGGCCTTCCCGCGCCGAGCGGCCCCGCGCTGATACCGATCGCTCTTGTGTCCCTACAGCCCGCCTGACCGGGAGTCAGATGTGCCGGCCTCACCTTCTCCACAGCCCCGGGATTCCTTGGCTGGACAGCAGCAAGGCGGCACTGTCCGCGCATCACCACAACCCCTGGACCGTCAACCCCTTCACCAAGACCCCCCTGCACCCCTCGGCGGCCGGAGCACCCGGGGCCATCTCAGTGTACCCGGGCAGCAGCACGTCCAGCACCGCTTCTGCCTCTTCACTCACCCCGGCCTCACACTCCGGCTCCCACCTCTTTGGCTTCCCCCCGACCCCTCCCAAGGAAGTGTCCCCGGACCCCAACTCCACCAGCGCTGCTTCCCCGTCCTCTTCTGCCGGGGCCCGGCAGGAAGACAAAGACAGCATCAAGTACCAAGTCTCGCTGTCGGAGGGGATGAAGATGGAGAGCGCCAGTCCGCTGAGGAGCAGCCTTGCCAGCATGGGGGCCCAACCATCAACCCACCACCCCATCCCCACATACCCCTCCTATGTGCCAGCAGCACACGACTACAGCAGCAGCCTCTTCCACCCTGGCAGCTTCCTGGGGGGCCCCGCATCCAGCTTCACTCCCAAGCCACGGAGCAAGGCCAGGTCCTGTTCGGGTAAGTGCTGGGGTGTGATGTGGGATGCTTGCGTCTGGGGACAGAGGGGCAGGTGGCAGCTTGCTCCCCCTTTTCTGGAGTTTTTAAGCGAGGAGATAGACCTTGTTCCAGGCTCCCGTGGGTGCCAATGCGCCCACAGTGGCCGCTGAGCCCCGGCATGCTTGGAGGGGATGTGGGGACCGGTGCAGTGAGAGCCGGCAGATCCACTGCGGCAAGGAGGCATTAATAGGCTAAATTATGTTTTCCCTAAGAGCAGAACTGACCTCGGCCCGTCCCGGGCGGTCAAACCCCCGTGATGGTCACGCATGGGGACTCTGGGCCAGGGCTCTTCCTCCCGCAGTCGCTTCCACGGCTCCTCATCAGCACAAACCCGGCCCAGCGCAGGGCGAAAGCGAAACCGCCCCGGCTGGGCCGCTCCCCATCGCCCGAGGCCCGATTCCCTTCACGTTTTACAGGAGCAAAAGTTCAAATCCAGTTTACATACCAGTGCAAGGACGGAGGTGTCGGCCGTCGCTACCTTGCCCCAGCACAGCTTTTGACTAGAAAATACCCTTATTTCTTTTCCCCCTGAACCAGCCGTATCTGCACTTCCAAACGTCTTTCCCATCTCACAACCCCTCCTTGCATTTCTTCAGATCTAAGTCAACAAAGTAGGGGATGGGTAAAGTTTTAATCCCCCTCCGAAATCCCAATCATTGTGCAGCTGGACAGATTAATTCAAATAATTGGCGTAATTCTACTCACCTCCCGTTGAACATCCTCGGCAAGGGAAGGAGATGCACGGCCGAACATCGGGGCTGGATTTAGATAGCCCTTGAAAGAAAAGGGCTATATAAGCTTTGTGTGTATATTCTTGCATATCGCTGCACATATATGCTTACAAAGACACTACATGGATTTATTTTCAAAGCAGACAATAATTTAGAAATGTGATGTCTTCTGAATTTTACAACAAAAATATCAGCTCTTGCACGAGCTCCTCAGCTCTGCTTCAAATGGCTCCTCCAAGGGGAAAAATACTCTCTCCCATTATTTAAATGCAGTTGCTACTATGCATATATGTTTATTTATATATATGCACACACATAATGGCAACTACGTATGTCTATTTATTTTTAGATACATAGGAGCAACTACGTGTATATATTTATATCATAAATAGATATATTTTAGTAGCGCAGAGAGTAAAAAGCGAAGGGCATTAACAGCCCGAGCCTGGAAACAGTCAAGAGCCAGGACTCTGAAGATTAAGGGACTTGAGTAGCTCTAGATTTTGTCCTGTAGCTGCCAATGATTGTACTGGATGGAGGAAGTGAGCACCTATTTTCCTTGTTTGTTTAATGGGGTTCGGGGAGTGGGATTTTCTTTGGCCGTGAGGGAGCCCCTTGCAAGGAGCTGGGGAAAGTTCGTGACCACTCCGTGTTTTTGTAGGAAAACTAAGCCTCACGACATGCCGACTCCTGCAGCTTCCTGCCCTAGGAGGGACAAAAGCTCCGAGCGCAGCGCCGCAGAGCTCCCCTCATTTTTCACTCTGGACTGTGTTGTTTAAAAGCCACCCACTCCCTAGATTAAAGAAGACACAAGCCCCGCTGAACTCGGCATGGCCTGCTCCAGTTATTAGCAAGAAGAATTTCCTCTCCAGTTAAATACTGTAGGATTTGCATAAACTATATTGAGAGGGATTTCTATATTAAGCAGACCTGCCCTCGAACCATCAGAGGCAAATGAACTTTCAGCAGAGCTTTCTGAGGCAGGAACACGTATCTAGGAGGTACATGCTGGGTTTAATACAGCCCTGCTGCAATGCCGTGTTCCCCACTAAAACTAATAATGAAGCAGTATAAGGTAAACTGCTCCCTTCCAAACCCAAACCGTGGTGTTGAAAAATCGCTGAAGCAGAGGAGAACTCCAAGCCTGTTTTTTACAGTGATTTCCAGAGTGCTTGCTAAAGCTGGACTTTCTCAAAGCCCGGCATTAACAATGTTTTTCTGCCTTTAGAGCAAAAATCACAGCCGAGCCTTTAGCATTCTGTATCCATTCCCAGTCTGCTCGGCTTCACTTTCTCCTCCCGTAGCATTAGCAACAAAAAGGAAAGCACAGGGCAGGAGGTCTTTTTGCTTGGATTTAATTCTACAAAACCTCTCCCCCTGCTTCTCTCTTTCACATGCTGCGTGTTTGCAGGTGTGCGTGTTCGTGTGTGTGTGTTTGTGCTTGCAGAATGCAGGATCTAACATTGGAGTGCAGGGACAGGGCAGGGCAGCGATGCCCAACACTGGGATGGTAACTTCCACCTGATACAACTCAGCGTCAATCCTCACCTTGCAGAGAGTGTTGACCACTTCTGATCATGACATAAAATCCATGCTGGAGTCCGGGTGTTCTCGGAACTGAGCTCCTTGCTGCATGTGCTGTAGATGTCACTGCTGTCTGATTGTGCTTGAACTAACGCTGTTTGACTCCTGGAAAATGCCTAAAGGACAATGCAAAAAGCTTTTGTGAATTTGTTTTTAAAGAAAGAAATCCGGTTTCTTCGTGTTTCCATTTAGAAGGCAGAGAGTGTGTGAACTGTGGAGCAACTGCTACCCCTCTCTGGAGAAGAGACGGCACCGGGCACTACCTGTGTAACGCCTGCGGGCTCTACCACAAAATGAACGGTCAAAACCGACCTCTCATTAAACCCAAACGAAGGCTGGTAGGTGGCTCTGTTTCTCCTGGGTTTGGGGATCAATTAGGCAAAGGGACCACACACGCAGGCACAATTCAAACTCAGACATGTCTCAGCTCTGCTCGGCCCCTGCCCGGAGCCGAGCCCTGTGGTACAGGGGGTCCAGTACACGGGGTCCGGCACGCCGGGGTCACAATGAGCCTGGGGCCAGCGCTGCCCCGGCAGCCCCCCGCAGCCTCCCTGCCGCTCCCAATCCACACGGGGTATCGTGTATCCGGCTCCCCGTTCATCCTGGGATGACAGCTTTTAATTTAATTCCTCATTTATTTGGCCTCCTGGGACCCTTGGGCACGTACTGGGAGCGAAAGGGTTATCAGCGCAATGTCCTCCACCGGCTACTAAACAAAAAGAGTTCCAGCTCCATGAAAGCAAAACAAACCAGATGAGTCAAAGCTACTGCTCCTACTTAATAATTATTTGTATAAAGGCCATGAAGTAATTTTCACTCTTATATTCTCTGGCAATATTAATATTAGTTCCCTCCCCAGACAATCCCCTACTGTTTAAAAAAAATCCCATTATTTTTCCATGCAGTCACCTACACTTTGTATTTTCATTTGAGTGATTTAAAAAAAAAAAAGAGTCCTTTCTAAGCTCCTGGTAGTAGTTTCCTATCCGGATATCTGCACGGTAAAGATAAGGAAACTTTGTGTATCTGTTTCCTGGCTCTAAAAGCTTTAGAGAGTTTCTATAGGCGAGCCTTGCCAGTCATGCTTGCTGTTTTGAAATTTCTAATACACTCTACTCCGCAAATAATGCTTAAAATGCTAAGAATAATAAATATATTTGTTGGAGCTTTGTGATTTATGGTGCCCAAGTCTCTCAGCTATTCGTGGGCACGTTTCAATGAGGTTTGGAGAGCAGAAAATTGGCATTGCTGCTCTAACGCTGAGAAGGGATACTGAAGATTTCTGTTGTGAGTCAGAATTTCAACTATGCAAGCTCCTTAATGACTGGCTTCTAAAGTGACTGACACATAGAAAAATGTTAAGACAACAGTGTAACATTATCGTCTCTCAGGCTCAAGTGCTTTCCAGCCTGAATGGGACAGGCCATAGAGTTAAGCAGCACAGTTGAGTATCAGTGAAGCCATCTCAAATATGCAAACACAGGTCTCCACCTTCCAATGTGTTGGAGACTTGCACTCAGCTCAGTGCCCAGGGTTTGGGGGCACCCAAGAGGTTTTCTCTCAGTGTAGTTCGTTTTAATGTTTTGTTGTAATTGATTTACAGCTTTGTTTATTGCCCCTTTTTCCACTGGAGTTTGCTTGTTTGCGGGGGAGAGGGGATGGCCATCTTTGGGGATTTGCTCATCTGACATGCAATAGCAAAGAGATCATGTTAATAATGTCAGGGTTTGGACGTCTGGCATTAATTGTGTTTGGGTTGCCTGAGTGCAGTGGCAGTGGGGGGTACCCCCTCTTTCTGCCTTTGGCCTCTTCTCACGGGCAAGTAAGGGACTCAAGCACACGAGTCTCCAAGGGCCTGATTCTTGCCTTAAGCTACTGAGCTGCCCACCAGCATTGAGGAATTTACAGAGGGCATCGGAGTAAATCAGGAGCAAGTGAGAACAGAACCCGGCGCTCCCCTTACACGAGCCCGGTCAGTCTGGCCTTCGCACGGTGCGGCAGCGGGGAAGCGCACACAGTCCTTGTGTGGGAAAGCCGCCGCTCCAGGGCTGCTCCTGATGCTGTAACGCTGCTGCTTCACCCCATGGCTCCCGGCACCTAATGGCAAAAATATCCAGGGAGCAGAGCCCCGGGGAAACCACCACGATTGATACTCGTTAGAAAGTGGACTCCGCTGTGTTAAACACATACCGAGTCCTCAGCATTAATCCCACTGCACAAAACTTGCCTGAATTTCTGTGCTTCCAGAGGTGGGGCCGAAGCTTTCTAATACAGAATTAATACCCAAAACATGGGGTGCAATTAGCCCGGCCGGAATGCTCCATCGATGCTGTGCATGCACAAAGAGCGTATTATTGCGGGGTCTGGCAGACAAGGGCCCATCCAGGGATTACTGCTGCCTGCTGTTTGACTTTTCCTGTTCTTGTCTGGGAAGGTGGGGGAATGTTTGGGCATTTCTCTTCCCCCCCACCTTGGTTTCAGCAGAACAATACTTTTAGGAAAGGGTGGCGGAGTTTTGGTCTATTTTTTTCCCCTTTAAGACAGTTGTTTGAGGGCCTGTCAGCCAAGGCACTGAGTAGGGACAGGGGCGGCAGCCGGGTCAGCAGCAATCATTGCTGCGAGGCATGAAATTTGGTTTGCTAAATATTTAAAGAAAGTTGGAGCCGGTTTTGTTTTCCCCCTTTCACTTGTAAATGGAAACTGAATTTTCAGTGATGGCTCTGATAAATACTGCACCCAGTTAAGCAATGCGGTTGGTTTTCTTTTGTGTCCATCTTTAAAGGGACAGAGTAGGGGTAAAAATCACACTCTTTAAGATCATTCCCCTCTTTTCAAACCCAGCCCTAATGCTGGCACAAACTAAATCGGTCATTTAAAAAGAAAAGGCAAAGACATTTTCATGACAAAATCTAGAATCCTGCAAAGGGAAAACTTGGACACATCAGGTGAGGTTTCCCCTCTGCAAGTTTTGTGCAGTTAAGAGATGCATTGTTTCTCTCTTTACTTCCCCTGCATGCACGGTGCCATGGGGCTAAGAGGCTGCTGTCTGCATCCGAGACTACTTGGATTTAAACAAAACCCTAAATGTAAAACTGAAGGAGCTTTCCTTCAGCCCTGGCTGTGTAAAATCACAGTAACTCGTTCTACCCACCCCAAACACCGAATCCAACCTGACCTTTCTGGTGTGAGGATCTCCCTCCTCCTGCCAACACCTTTTAATGTTCTTTTTCTTTCCGTTAGTCAGCGGCCAGGAGAGCAGGGACTTGTTGTGCCAACTGTCAGACAACCACCACAACCTTATGGCGACGTAATGCAAACGGGGACCCAGTTTGTAATGCCTGTGGACTCTACTATAAATTGCACAATGTGAGTATTTACTCATCTCATGTGTCGCTGCTTGCCTAGCTGGGATTGATGTCTTAACTGCATGGTGTACACCAGGCTTTTATTGGTTTCAGGGGTTTCGTTGTTGTTTTATTCCTTCCCCCGTCTCTAAGGTTCCCCTGGGAAGTGACAGCCGTTCTTTGTCAGCGCAGCGATGCTAAGTTCAGTGACATTACAATGTATTAGCTTGGCTTCTAACGCTTGGGCAAAACAGAGCTACTACACTTGGTTTCAACTAAGCGTGGTTTGTGTGCTGCTTCCCTCCAGTAACACAGAGGTCACTTGGAATGGGCTCTGAGGAAAAATTAATCCTGACGGGACATCTTCCTTTTGATTTTTTTCCTTTAAATAATTAAATCTAAGGCTTTGTTTTAATATGTATATGATTAAAGAAATTAATCCTAAGCAGGAATCGCTTGACATGTTGGAGCATTATTTGAACTGTAATAGAGGTTAGTGGTACAAGACCGCTCATGTTTTAGGACTGAATTTGGGTCAACGTGTGCCTCCTAGTTTGATCTCTTCTATTAGAAAATGAATGAGGACTGAGAGTAAGCCTAAGGGGAAGAGCCGTCAGCTGCCAAATGCACTTCAATTTGTTTTTCATGTCTAGGGGGTTTTTGTGTGTATGGTTTTATTAAACAAATGAAACAAATCAATATAAACAAGTTCTGCAGAGAGAAACACCATTTTTTTTGGCCAGAAAAAGGTCTTCATCCAGGAAAAACACATGGGGCCGTCCAAATGTTTTCATTTTTGCACAATAAGGTCATTTTGTCTGCGTGAGCCTGATTTTCTCATTTCTTGCAGGTGAACAGGCCTCTGACCATGAAGAAGGAAGGAATTCAGACCAGGAATAGGAAAATGTCCAACAAATCAAAGAAAAGCAAGAAAGGCTCAGAGTGTTTTGAGGAACTGTCCAAGTGCATGCAGGAGAAATCGTCTCCCTTCAGCGCTGCTGCCCTCGCTAGTCACATGGCACCCATGGGGCATTTGCCACCTTTCAGCCACTCTGGACACATCCTTCCAACACCTACCCCCATCCACCCATCTTCCAGCATCTCATTTGGACATCCACATCCATCCAGCATGGTTACAGCCATGGGATAAAAGCCGATGACCAAGAGACCCACCCAGAGATTAAAGAACATGGGGCTTTGCCTAAGATGACACCAAGTAAGAAAATGTTCTGCCAAGAGGAGAATGTAGGGATGACAAAGGGGATCTTTGCTCCCACGTGGTTTAACTCTTAATGCTGGACTAAAACCTTGCAAGTAATGGGTCTTCTGCAGAAACGTAGTGGTGCCTGTAATGCACTTTGCCCCCTCAGGTATAAGGAAAAAGAACTCACCTGTTCGATATTTCCATGGTCCAGTAGGAAGCAAAAGGTGGCAGAAGGTGAAGGAAAAGGCTTGGAACTGGCTTTCCTTTCTCTCTTTGTCATTACTGTGAATACTGTAAAGAGATCTGAGCAGCCTCCCAGGATGGAATCGGCTCTCTGGAAGCCGGACATGCTGGATTTCTATCGTGGACTTCGGTTGGGATGGGGAAAAAAAGAAGAAAGAAAATAAAAAAAGAAAAAAGAGGACATCTTTATAAAAACCGTAATTTTTAAAATGGAATGAGACACAAAGTCATATTTATTTTGCTCTTGTTTTCCACAAAAAGCCTCAACCCCTCTGATTGCATGTTTTTGTGCTGTTGTTTGCAATGGCTACCCTGTGAGCAAACCTGCCTTTGAAACAAGGGGAGAGGGGGAAACATCTTCAGCAGCTCCTGGGGTTAGCTCCATCTATCTTCCATACCAAAATATCCATAGGAAGGAGAGGAAGATTTGGGGGAAACAAAGCAAATAATACAGGAGTTTAACGTGCCCAAGATGGTGATTATTTTAACACGATTTTGTCATTCTTTTCCCTAACATGAATGACTTACTTAAAAAACTCAGCCCCTCTCCCAGCTACCCTTTTATTCCTCAAACTAAACAGCTAGATTGGACAAACCACTGGGAAAGAGCTCTCGGGAAGGCAATCCTGCACTAGCAAGGGGTGAGACACAGGCATCGCCCAAAGTGTCGCAGCTAAATTCTAATGCAGCTAAATTCTAGCACAGCTAAAACCATCACGGGGCATAAAACCATCCAGCTCTCAGACTGCAGAGGTTGAAGCATTTTGTTCTGTTGTGTTGGCAGCTGTTGCTTAAGAATGCAGATGAGCTGCTTGGGTAAGCCTGGGGCAGCGTGGCCACCACACCGGGCACCCGGCCCCGTGGGCTTCACAGGGAGAAAGGGCAGAAACAAGGTTGAGATCACTGGAGAGGGGAAAGAGAGAGACAATCAGTTTGAGCTTCACACACCCGTCAACCCCCAGCCCCCGCGGCAGTTGATGGGACGAGGGAAGCGCCCGTTTCCCGCAGCGTATTTTATAGGAAAAACTAACAAAAAAAGGAAAAAAAAAAAAAGATAAATTAAATTTAAATCTCCCATTATCAAAGCATATTGTACGTAAATGACCGAAACCCAAGCTATTGCCAATGTGAAGTGTATTCTATTGATTGTTATGATCCGATGCCTCTCGTGAACACAAGCTCCAGTATAACATACAATGTACATATTTAGCTATACTTCTGATGAAAGGCCCCGGCGGACAGAGGGGTTTGATGATGTAAACCACGTAAGCTTAACTCTGTGACAAGCTTTTTCTTTAATTTTTTTAATTTTAACTTTTTTGTTGTTGGGATTTTTCTCTTTTTTTGTTGTTTTTGGATCAAGCCAATTGTATCTTTCCTGCGAAAGTCCTGCTTTAAAGACAAAAACCCAACGGAACGAATAAAAAAGGATGTACGTTAATTTTCTTTTCTAAGCCTGTAATTCCAATATTGATAATGAATTAAGAACCAAGCAGCCACGAAAATCCTGCTTTCCTCCTTTTTCTGGTCTGCATAGGCATATAGGTGCACTTTGTAAAGAAGTGGAAATAAGCGGGGAACTAAACCGGTTGGGAGAAATTGGAAGCAGTTTTAATCTACTGAGGGAAGAAATTGGGACTTTTTTACTTTTTAACCTTCTCCGATGGTACAGTTGGACATTATTTTGTACCCAACTCAAATTCCTGTAGGATTGGGGCAGGGGGTGGGGGTGGGATGTGGGTGGAAGACAGGGATTACTGATACAGTTGACAAAGTGCAATATATTGTCAGTCACTGCAGCATAGACAACGGCAGTCGAGATTTTAAATTATTTTGTACTTGTATCAGCATAAAAAAAAAAAAATCTTCAGTATTTTCTGTTTTTATTTTTATTTTGCTTATTTTTGGATTAGTGAACTAAGTTATTGTTAATTATGTACAACATGTTTATATATTGTCTGTAAAAAGTGTATGCTTTCCTCATATTCCTTCCAGGTGAATATTGCTAAGAATAATAAAATACCTTTTTTGTGAAAGTACCTGTGCCCAGCTCCGTGTCATAAAGGCACCTTGGAACAGGGAGAGAGGGAAAATGATCCTGGCATTGTTGTGAGCAGAATTATTAGCTTCAACTCTTCTGCAGAGCAGCCTATTTATGTTTCAAAAACCTACCAGGGTAGGACAAAAAAGGAGTTGTGAATGATTTAGTATAAAAAGCACAGGTACAAAAGCTCATTCTCTGCTGTTGTTTTGGGGCGATGGGGTCATGCAGTTAAATGTGCTGAAGTTTCTAAACCAGTGTAAAATCGAAGGCAGCAGCCCATGAACTGCGGCTTCTCAGGGGGGCTCATGTTGGATCGTTTTGGGTTGGTTTTTTCAAGTGTTTGGAGAAGTAGTTGTCAATTAAAAAGAAGTTTTTAAAGCACCATAAATGCAGAAAAGTAGCTGGGGCTCAAGGCAGAGCCTGTATCAGACTGGGGCTCAAGGCAGAGCCTGTATCAGACCGGGCGCAGCTCTGTTGGTTCTTGTGCCGCCGTAGCAGGCGACACCGTCAACCTGGAAACCTGTTTCTTACCATTTGGCACCATCAGTGGTGTGACAGTGGCAAGGGGGGATGGCCAGGCTGGAGCTGCTCCATGCTGTCCCGGGAACAAGGGGTGCAGCCGTGGGTTGGCACGAGGATGGAGAAGGGTTCTTACCCAGCAGCTTCCCAATGGCCGAGACTTTGCTGCTGCTTTCACCACGCGGTCGAGTCTGACCCACACAAGGAACTCCTTGGGGCCTTACCAAGTGAACAAAGTCTCGCAGAGCTCCCTGCCATGTGTAGGGCTGAGCACTGCTGCTGCTAAAACAGTGTTTTCAAGAAAACTGCGAATGAACTTTGGGTTTCCTCCTTCGACACCACGCGGTTTGCGTCGCACTTCTGTGGAAACCAACTTGGGGATAACCCCTTACTCATTAACGAAAGAAATAACCCCAGTTCCTCTTCAGGGTCTCTGTGTGTGTGTGTGTGTGCGTTGTGCTCAAATTCCAGCTCTTTCTATCAGTGCTTCTCTTTAGCCTGCAGCCTCCTCCCCAGCCCTGCTCCCGAATGACAAGGAGTACAGCAGCTCTAGATGGGCTGAGGAAAGAACATCCAACTGGGACAAGGCCTTCCCGCATCATTTCAGATGAGTTAATCATCTCTCTAACTTGTTCAGCGAGGCTTAGTGCAAACACCCATTAAAAGGAAAAAAAAGAAAGAAAAAGGCAGTTTATGGCATACCATGCAAGCTTCATTGAAAAAGAAACATGTTCGCTTTCAAACAGGTTTAAAATGGGGTTACAACTGAACTCAGCCACTCTACCTCTTTGTTTCAATAGCTGAGACAAGGAGAAAACAGAACTAACAACATCTCTCTAATACTTTAGAGCAATCAAGCTGCTTTGGCTGGCATTACACCCTGTCCAGGCTCTGATGAGGGCTCACCTCAGGGCTGCCGCTCTGCAGGCATTTGGCTGGGTTGGTCCGATCTGGTCCCAGAATCACATAACCCATTGGCATGTCCGGGTGCGTGCTGCAGCCCCCAGTGCCCGGAGGAGTGTGCCTCCTCCAAGCAGGGTCTTCAGCAGCTCCTGCCACAGTGATAACAAATAATCCCGTGTTTGTCAGGTGGCACTAATCTGTGAAAGATCAAACCATCCCTCTGCAGCGTGTGCATCGTGCTCCTCTCCAGACATTTTGCATAGCAGAGGAAAAACAAACAGCAGGGGATGGAAATGGAGCAAGTGTGTAAAGTTCACCATAAAGTGTAAGCACAGAGCAGATATCGAGGCAACAAACTGGGATTTACGGTGCTTTCACTACCACCAAACACTGGGGGACAGGCTTTGTGTGAGGGGGAAGCCCTGACATTACTTGCCTTTGGTTCCCGTTGTTGGGATTATTGTTTTAAGCCGTGCTTAATTGTCATGTCTCCACGGCCACATCAAAAGCCAAGAAGATTAGGTTACAGGGAGTGTTTGATGTCAAAATACAAAATAAATAAAAGGAAAGCTGAAAAGGTACCACATTTTCCATGATGTCTGGTGAGGGGTTTGCCTCAAAGGTCTCTTTTTTTAAAGGTATTTTGCAAAGGTTGCACTTTTAGTGACAAGATTTCATTTACCTCCAAAGGACTCCGCTGCTTCCCTGCAACAGCTCGAAAGGGTTAATATCCCCTCTTTGATGGCAAACGTGGTGTAATTAACGCAAACTTCTTAAGTATCCTGGTGACCTGTAGATGGCCACATGAGAATTTTGTTATTTACTGACTTGCCAAACGTTTATTGCTTATAGCAGGACAAGTGGGAAGCAGGCATTAATTCTGATGCTGTTATCTGTGATTGCGTGTAGAGTTCATAGCAGAGAGTGCCCATACGTCAACTGCAATTAAACATTTCCCTGGGTTTTTTAATGAATTTCACGTTGGGGGGGGGTTGGAGTGGCAGCTTTGCAAACTGAACTCCTGCCCATCCGCAGCGCAGGCGTGACACAGCCAGACACGGCACAACTTCCCCTTACCTGCAGGCTGCAAAAGAAAACAGTCTGGCGCCACAGAGCATTTGATCCTTGGCTTCTCCACTGAGACAGTCAAATCAGTACCAACTGTGGCAGGGCACGGAGGGAGGTTTCGTGGTAACATCTCCCCTCGGAAGCCAGCCTGAAAAACACCAAAAGTGAAGCCAAAGTGGCTATCAGGTGAGTATGTGCATTTATCACCAACCTGGACTGGATCAGATTGTGTGACCTAGAAGGAAAAGCTTTGTTTAGCCCAACTCCCTGGGCCATCTGGTGCTTGCAAGTAAACATTTCTAAGTGAGATTAAGTGACTGTTCTTTGAGCATGGTGATATGGGTGCAAGCCAGGCTGCTCTGGATCTAGCAGATCAAGCCTCAGCATCAGGGCAGTGGCTGGTGCCGATTCAGAGACACCATTTGCTTGAATAGCTTTGGGTGCAATTCCCCATGGTGCCGGTGCTGCAGTCAGTCCCGATTCAGTCTGATGGATCCAGGGGTCATCCTAAACCCAGGGCTCAAATGGCACCAAGGTGCTGCTGGAAGGTTGAGGGCCCCATCAGAGGAAGCTTACAGGAGAGGCTGCAGTAAAAACCACACTGCATTTGCAATAAGAACTGAGCCGCAGTTCTGAGCACCAAAAGCTTGGCTGAGCAAAACGCAATTGCAGCGTAGGAGATACAGCAGAAAAACCATCCAGCAGGTAGGAACACAAGAGACAATTAACCCCTCCTTCAGGGAACGGCTTCGCCATACCACTGAGGGAGGGAACTGCTACTGTTTGGTCTGTCAAAAATGAATCGGGGAACTAACATGTGAACCCAGCCTAGGCAGCAATGCCAGGGAGACAGAGCTACCTTGCTGCCATCCTGCTCCCCTGCCTCTCCCTGCGCTGCAGGCGCTTATCTGGAGGAAAGTTGACTCTGGCTTAGGAGGGTCAAGAGCCCTTGTAAATCATTTGGAGTTGGGCCTGTCAATGCCAGACCATGAACACGGACCCTTGTTTCTCTTCCTAAACACTTCAGAGCTTCACTGAGATCTTCCCCAGTGCTTTTACTTTCCCCGGGAGCTCCATTCAGCTCCTGCCTGCTCTCTGCCAGGCAGAGGGGATGTGGCAGATCTCTCTACCTGGGATGCGGGAGCATTACATCGGCTGCTTTGGCTGTGATTTTTTATCTCTGGTGCTTTCATTCACTCCCACCTGCCTACACTGACATTCTGGTAGCAGATTGTACTGATAGAGTTAATTCAAGGCATCCCTGGAAATCCCTGCTGGACTTTGCTGCAAAATTCAGATTAATTTATGATCTCCCTCTGCATTTTAGCCCATATGCTTATTTTTAACCATAGTTTTTGCAGACCTCTGTAACACTGGAAGTAAAAGCACCCCATTTTCACAGTTAACCTGTAGAAGAGAAGTAGGTGAACAAAAAGGAACAGGCCAAAACCATTCACATAAGCATTGCACCCACAGGCACTCCGGGCCATGCACTGTTTTTCTCTCTCCAGCTCAACTCCCACCAGCACAGGGAAGATGCTCTTCATGAAGAAGCACATCTCTGGAGACAGAGCACTGCCTGATCAGTGCCAGGGCTCACCCCAGCCCCTCGCACCCTCACTTCCTGGTAACAAGCACAGTTACAGCATTCCATGCCTCAGTTTCCCCTCGCCGAACAGATGTAAAGAAGACACGACCTGCCCTAGCAGCTGGGTACAAGTGCTGACTCGCTCCCGTCGAGCAGACTTCTGGGCAAGTTCTAACACATGTCAGTGAGTGGTGCGCGCTGATAGGCACCGGGAAAGGGCACAGCGCTCCCCTCTCTAGGTTAGAGGCTCCTCCCTGCTTGCCCTCACTGCAGAGCTGCTGTTGGCCTCTCCTACAGCCGCAATGACACACCGGAGGAATCAGTCACTGGAGTGCATCATCCGCTGCTTCCAAGCGCTGTGTGCAGAGCGAGCCCCACGCACGGAGAGGCACGCACGGCTGCCAGCCGCGGCCCATTGTGAAGCAGCCCTTTCTCCATCTCCCATGCTGTCAGCCCCTGACCTTCCTTTCACATGCTCTAATGGTCACTAGAAAACGGCGAGAGAACACAGTCACGGTATTAAATAGCCCTAATTTGTCTCCAGGCCCTTCCCCTCCTCCCCCTCACCTCGGTCTCCTGCGACTTAACGTTTAAACCAGCTGAAGTTTACAACAAATCAAAGCCTCCCCATAGGCCCAGATTGTCTAAATACGGAAAACAGGAAGTGAGTAACCTTCAACGGGAAATTGTTCATCCGATGGAGGCCAAGACCCAAGGCCCGGCGCGGTTCAGTCCTGCCCCGGCTCAGCAGACACAGCGTGTACCGAGCACACACTCACTGTTTGGCAGGAGGGAGTGGTTTAGGGAAGCTTTTACTTCTGCAGTTGAGGCTGCCTCAAGAGAGGAGATGATGTTTGTGCCTGTGCAGAGCGGTAGCTGGGAAGGTCGCTCGGAAGAGGATTGGGGATGGGATGGAGAAGGAAGGAAAGAGGAAAGAAGCCAGAGAAGATGCAGGAATCCGAACTAAACCCACCTCTTGCTTCCAATGAACGTGAAGATGGCAAGAGTGTACCGCAGCCGGCACTGGGCTGCTTCCAGGCTGGGAAGAGATGTTGCGCGACATCCCCTCGGTGATGAAGGAGAACGCTTCACTTCCTAGGCAGGGAGAATCACCATTTATTTTTGTAGAGTAACTTGCCTGCTTCCCCCTGCCAGGAAAGATCCCAGATTATTTTACCGGCTGTTTATCTTTATATAATTCACTACTGAATCACAACCATTATGGGGTGGAACACAGCAGCTGCTTAACAGCTCAGAACAATGCCCCTTTTTACAGAAGGTCATATTAAGATCCTCTCTAACTGAAGGTGAACTTCTTGTTACGTGCAGCATCCACTGGAATGAAGCTTGGCTCACAACTACCCTTCTGCCAGGATCACAAAAGCACAAGGATGCACAAACGCATCTGAGCATGCCCGAGTCCTTCCGCTCCAGCTCTGGACAGGGCTAATGAACCATGCACCACAAAGTGGCCCCTGGGTTATAGATCACTTTATTCTGACCCCCTCGGAGCCTGCACCTATGCTCATACACCAGTTTGCTCTGGGCAACTCATGGGATAAACTCCAGCAACCAAGCCTACAGTTTCTGGTTTGAGAAATGGACAGGGGAGAAGGCGGCACAGTCCAGCCTGGAGTTTGGCACCATTGCTGAGGAGATGTGGGTGATTGTTCCTGTCCTGGTCCCTTGCCTCAGGGCTGGGAGTGCTACAGGTGAAGGGCACTCCCAGGCAGATGTGTACACATGGGATAGTCTCCAGAGAACATGCAGAAGGCACAGCTGGAACTAGACCTGCCTCACCGGGATGCTGCACATCTGCAAAGATGGGCTTGAGAGAAACATACAGCAATGGGTAACTGTTGGGTCTTCTGAGGAGGACAAGTTGGAGATAAAGCTTCTCAGTTAGATCTCTTTGCTGCAGCATCTCAAATATTGATCTCAATTTACCCTTTACAAATATTTTTTTAAATACTGTTTTTAGGCAGAAATATTTCTCCTCTTGCTCCTACAGTCTTTTTCTGCAACAATTTCCCCGGGTTTCTCATGGATTATAGAGGTGGGAGCAGGACTTACAGCATTTGCTTCGCAGAGATTTTCTCTGTGCACAAAGATGAAGTTGGTTGTCTTGCTGCTGAACCAGCTGGCTGGGGGAAAGATGCTCTCATTCAAACAGCCTCGTTGCATCTCTGGGGAGAACTCTGTCTTTTCCCCATCACAACAGGTTTCCTCTTTGTTCTCTGGTGGGCAGGTGTTGTCCCGGTGGGATGTAGAAAAGGGCAGGCTCTGATCCCATTAAAGATAGCCCCATTGGTAACAGATCAGAGGGGCATCCCTGGGTTGTGGGAGAGTATCCCTGTCCTGCTTCACTGGCTGGTGAATAATAGAGCTGGTTCTCTGTGAGACTTGCAGGGCTTTTAACAAGTGTCTTGCTCTCTAGAGGGACAGTGAAAGGGAAAGGAACCTGGAGGGTGATGCCCTGTGTATGGCACTGCCAGAAACCACAGCTGGTCCTGCAAGTGATGGGAACGGAAATGATGCTTCTATCCAGGAAAGATGCAAAGAAATGCTCCCCTGCTGCATTATCTGCTTGCTTTACTCTCTTTCTCTACCACTGCCACAGCAGGCTGACTTTAAGGGTTATGGAAGTGAATTGTCCTCCAGTGGAAGGTGAGGCACAGATAATCCCAGAGACAGAAACACCACTGTAACCTCTGGGCTCAGCCGCCTCTTGGTCTTTCCATGTTGAGGGTTCCAGCAGCTCTGTTCTGATTTCCTGGGAAGAAAGGCTGGGTGTGTGGGCTAAAGAAGGTCAGGGAGCTTCAATCACCTCCCTGCCTGGATGAGATGACCGGGGAACAGGGTTGTGGCTTGCCCAGTGGAGCCTGTCTGCCTGCAGTCCAGACATAGCACAGAGCAGCTATTCTCCTGCTGACTCCTGCTCAGAACTGAGATAGTAGCAGGGAGGTTCAATGCCTTTCCTTCTGTTCTTTCTAAAGCGATCCAGAAGGAGAGTCCACTGTGCCCAGGCGCCACAGACTCCTGAGATCTAGAACAGGCTCTACATCTGCTTATCTCCGAGGCTTAGTGTCTCTGTCCGCCCAGTGAAGGCAGGATTTATCCACCTCGCATAGGGTTGTGGCAATCCATTAGTCTGTGTTAGTGCAGCCCTTGGACATTGTCAAGTCCCAGGAATGGGAACTTGAAGCTGGTTACATGCAACAGCCAAAATATGCAGCTCTGACTGCAAACCATACCATAGGCACATTCACAAAGTATGAACCAGCATCGCAGGCCAGAGGCTTGTCCAAATGAGGCAACAGCCCTTACAGACACCCTGTCCATGCACAGGCTCTGTGAATTTCCTTTCTCTGGTGAGATCCCTTTGGCCAGCATCATTCCAGCTGCAGCACAGCTGCCCATGCAAACGCCCTGCATCCCCGAAAGAGTTAACCCTGAGCTCCTGACTCAATGCACAGGAATGCAGCCACCTCAGGTAGAGTCTCATGGGGCCAGCCTGGAGCACGGGCTTCATGGGAGCCTGCACACATCCTGACTCAACAGCAGCTGCCCTCGGCTGTGACAGGAATGACAAGAGCAGAGGTGGCACCAGCATGTTGACAGCAGGCTGCGTTCCAACACATTCTTTTTCCTTTCTTTGCCTACGTTCTTCCTTAGTGCCACAAAGAAATGATGCCCTTTTTGGCCATCTCACCCTGCGCCAGCTGGACACCTTTCCATCTGCACCCTCTTTCTTGGTGCTCTCTTTCTGTTTCACTCTCCCCTGTACATCCTGCCTGAATTTACCTCTGTGGCAGCTCACAGACCAGCCACTGTACTTGTGCTGCGCTAGGGCCTGGGGACACTGGTCACCTTCCTTTTGAGGCCACCACTCAGCCCCTGCTCGGCTTTCCTGCAGGCTGCTTTCACTTGCAGCACCACTGCTGAGCAGCCCCAGCTCTCCCTTCGCGTACATGTATGTGCATATCTCCGCACACACTGCCCACCACAGAGGGAGACCTATTTTGCAAGGTTTAATACGCTCTGGGTTCTGCTGTGGACTCTTCCTCTTTTGCTGCAGCTGTGGTTTTTTAGGGCAGGCTTTGTGGGTTTGAGAGAGTCCTTGGATGCCTTGGGAAATGCTCTGCAAAAGCGGACTTTCTCTCCATGCAGTCTGCACTCCAGCCACCAGGTCCTGACTTCTCCATGCATGGGATTTCCCCTAGGTAACGAGCATGAAATCTATGTGCCTTTCAGGTGTAGGTCCTCTGTTGTGCTTGCAGTGCCGGGCACAGAAACAGGACAGCCGGTGGACCACCTCCTGCGTCAGCAGAAGCTCTAATTCAGCCACAGCAGTGCATCAGGATGCTCTGAACAGGCTAAGAAACTCCACCTCACAGCCACAGCAGCCCTGGGCTCTGCTGGTGTAAGCTGCTTTGCCACAGCTTTAGGCACAGTAAGATCTTACCCACTACCCCTAACGCCTCTGTCCAGGGCACAGGAGAAGCAATACTAACCTGTGGAAAATAAGGGAGAGGTTGCACCAAGTAATCATGACACAGAAACCCTCTCTGCCTCTCCTGTGCATGTCCTGGTTACTCAGGAGGGAAAGTAACTGGGTTAGGAGAGCTGAGGATTAGCCTTACACACCTGGGTACCACCCATTGCTTCAGTGGCTCCAGCTCAGTTTTGTGACAAGCTTGGTGCTTGACAGCAACATCCCTTTGAAATGCTGGGTATAGGGCTCACCTTGGAAAAGCTTTGCTCCAGCACAGGGTAATTGTCCATACACATGAAGACAAGCTTCCTGGGGTGGGCTGGGGGCAAGAAGGGGACAGCTCGGGTGCAAAAATGCTCCAACCACAGCACAAGACATGCCTGCGCTCTTCACCAGCTACACAGCAGCCTGGCCCTATGGAGTCAGAGCAGCCTTGAGGTGGCTCTGAGCAGAAAGCACACAGATGCTGGGACAGAAACCCCAAAACAACCCACAGAGCAACAGAAACGCCTCACGAGGTTTAAAGCACAGCTGTCCACCCTTGTCTGTCTGTATGGGAAGCAGCAGCAGCAGCTCCCGATGGCGGAGCTGGCAGCATAGGAACGGAGAGGGAGGCAAGATATGTGGCTGAGGAATTCCCAGCCTTCAAGTTCCCCCTCTCCCACCTCCTCCTCTCTCAGGCAATAAAGAAGCCTCTTTTGTGGCAGGAGGGCGGTTGGTGTGCGCACGTGAGTGTGAGCTGGGGCAGCCGGGCTCCTGCACACACACACGAGCTGGAGCAGAACCAGCCATGGGCATGGCTGTGAGCTGCTGCTGCTGCCCTCACTAGGGCTTGAGCACGGAGCAGGGTGGGCAGCGGTGCCAGTGCTGCCTGGTGTGAAGGAGGAAGGTTTATGAGGGATGGCTCATGGGCTGCTGTCCCTCTTCCCTGCCGCCATCCCGCTGTCCAAGCACCACAGCCCTTGTCTCCATGGAGCAAAGGGAGCTGGTGGTGGGATAAGAAGTCAATGGCGTTGTCTTTCTCTCCCAGGGTGTGCAGCACGGGCCCTGCTCCTCATGGAGATGATGGTTCCACGGCCAGACTCTGGCAGCCTCAGGGTGCTGACACCACAGGGAACAAGTTCACCCCCAAAAGGGTCTCTTTCAGTCTCTGTTTCCACAACAACCAGCACAAAAGAACACTGCTTGCCCCCATCCCCACTGAATTACAGTGTACCTGCACGTCCAGCAGCCTCTCCATGGGATGCTCAGGCAGGACTTGCGTGGCTTTAGATCCCACTTCTGTTCACACCTCCCTGCTCTCAGTAGAAGTCTCCTCTCACCGTGCTTGCTCCTGAGTTAGGTGTTGGCAGCAGGATGGAGTCCCAAGCCCCCTCCTGCAGCCGAATGGACCAGGATGGCTGCCCGAGCTCTGCCGCAGTGAATAGGTCTCACCACCCCCTGAGAGGTTTTACCACCCCAGGCCTCAACCCACAGCATCAGCCCAACCCCTGGCACCTTCCTCTCAGGTAAACACGATGGATCCCCATCATGTGCCATGGATTTGTCCCTGCGAGTGTGGGGAAATACCCAATTTCCCAGCAGCAGCAGAGCAGTCCCCTCAGAGATACCACTGTCAGCACAAGAGGTAAAACACATCAGAATAAAACCTATTCAAAGCCATCATGGTAAAGACAAACGCAGCTGAGGGGAAGGGTGGAAAAGGTGGGGACTGAAAGGAGTAAAGAAAAGGGCTGTCCCAAGAGTCCTGTTGGGAAGAGATGCCAGGATGTTATAAACAGCCAAACTGTAAAGACCCCTTTGGCACCAAGAGCCAAGATCCACTTTCCTGAATAGCACTGAGCCCACATCCCGCCCTTCTAGTGTTCTGGGTCAAAAATAGCCCCTGCACCAAACAGAACAATAATGATTTACTCTGCATATTTTCTGTAGCACCAAAGACTTTGGGTGAAGGGAAGGAATTGCCTGAGAAGGTGGGAACCTCCTGAGTGACAGAAACATTGCACTGCACCAAAGGAAAAAGGTGAACGCGTTGAAGAGAATTAAGAGATTGAGCAAGTAGAGTGCGATGTGAGGTGGTTCTGAAATCTACCCGTGTGTTACACACACGGTACGTAAGGTGGGGGAGAAAAAGAAGAGTAAATAAGGAAGAATGCAAGAAAGAAGTGTGCAAAGCCTGCTCAGAGATCTAAGGATTAAAAAGAAAACCTTTAGTAGAAATGGAAAACAGGGAGGCAACCAAACAAGAATATTCAGTCAGTTAAGGCTTGCAGGGAAAAGATAAGGGCAGCAAAAATGCAGAATGAGTTAATTATAGCCAAAGGGATTAAGGAGAATAAGAGGCCTTTTACAAATATATCAGGGGAAACAGAAGCACTAGGTAGAAGGTGGGTCTGTTAATAATAGGTCAAAGTGGGATGGAAAATAATGAAACAAGGGGACAAACCATGCCAACAGCAGTGTGGGCATCTTCCTGTTACCAGCCTGGCTGAGACCTCCGAGCCAGCACAACAGGTCCATTGGCTGAGACTGGTTTCAACCCAGAGACTCCCCATCCACAAGAACAGCTCTGAGCTGTCATCCCAGCAGAGCTGGGTAGGGAAACGTGCCACGCATCTCCCCATGCAGTGCCTGACACCTTCCCTGAGGAGATCAATACACCTTCAGTGACTTGTTTGCCTCAGCTCAGCTTCTTGTGGTGTAAGAGGCTGGAGGAAGCACATAATGCTAAGGCTGGGCCACATATGTGGTGCAATGGCCTCGGAAGGAGACCTGGTTAAAACACAGCAGTGGGTGACAAACTAATTGACCAGCTATGGGCTTCTCATCAACTCTTCTGCTTGGTTATTTCCCCTCTGCCTCACTCCCCCCCTTGAAAGCAACAAGAATAACCTGCAGTAAATCCCTGTGGCTGGAAGCAGGGATTGGCAAGTATCAGGACTTTCCAAACTTGCACCTTACTGATTCTGCGGGCCCGGTTCTCACCTCCTGAGAAATTTTGGGGAGGAATTGTAAATATTTCAGACACGCACACATTCCTGCTGCCAGGATTCTGGCTTTCTCCC
Organism: Psittacus erithacus; assembly: GCA_009867235.2. Lineage (NCBI taxonomy): Eukaryota > Metazoa > Chordata > Aves > Psittaciformes > Psittacidae > Psittacus > Psittacus erithacus. Next base: position 32,544 of record WYDI02030754.1, read on the forward strand.
TCCCCAGAAATAGAGCTTGGCTCCAAATCCCAGGTTTCCCTCTCAGTTGCTATAAAAACAAGAGGCTCAGTTAGGAAAACTACAGACTATTTGTGTTTTCTCAAAGTCAAAAAGGAATTGTCAGGAGATAGAAACTGTTTGCCCAGCCCTTTCACAGGAGGAAGCCCATCGCTCTCCTGCCTGCCTCTGGGCGCGTTTTGCATACGGGAGGCTTTCCTTGAACAAGACCCCTCAGGCACCCTCCAGCCCCATCTGCCAGGGAGTCACGCAGCGAGACAAAGGGGCCAGCTCCTTTGTCTGGGGAGACAAGGTGCCAACCTGCCTGTCTCTGTTTACCAAAGGGAGGGATGTTAGCAGGGTGAGAATGGGGGGCTGGGACCATCTCTGGGGCAGGGGCCATTTGTCCTCTATTCCCGGCTTTCAGGCGCTTTCCCCTCCCTGCGGTCTCCCTCTGATTTCCTTGTCTTGCCAGTTCGGCTTTTTGAAATGCTTTCAATAGTTATTTAGGAGCCTGTTGCTTAAAAAGAAAGAAAGAAATAGACAAATAGGCTCTATTTCTGCAAGGAAAACCAGGGAGCAGCCTCACAGCCCAAACTCCTGTGAGCTAATTCCCTACAGCTCCATCCCCTACAGCTCCATCCCCTAAAGACACAGGGTGCTTTGACCCATGAATAACCCCATGGTAAGGTGGATGCACACAGACAACCCATACCTTGTCCTTTACTCAGGGCTTGCCTTTTCCTGCATCCCTATCTGGTCACTTACAGAGAGCAGCGAAGCGATGCTGGGAGCCTGATGGTAACACCAGTAGCAGCGGTGCAAACAGACACTGGTTTGGGGATGGGAGCTGACTGCTCACGGACAGTTTTCACTAGCATGATTTTCTACCAGCGTGTATCCCTGCATGGGGCTGAACCAGAATAGTTTGGATCAGGCAGGAAGGCGGATGAAAGCCCTGCACTCACAGAGGCCTTCACCTAGAGAGTATAACGCGTACCTGCTGCACATCCATGACAGCACCATGCACCCTCAGCCACGCATTTGCACAATGAACCACATCAGAAACAAACTCAAACAACAAAACGCATGGGACACCAGCACTGGAGACTTTCCTTCTATACTCATCCTGCTCACCTTGGAGAACACAAATGCCATAAACCAGTCAGCCTTCCTCCCTTTTACCTATGTTGCATATTACAGGGTGAAGTCAGTGCTCTCTGTCTCTCTGCTGCCTCTTTGCACTTTCAACCCAAATATGTAAAACTGCACAAGGAAAGAGAGGTTAAAAACCAGCACTCCACAATGAAAGCTAGGTAATACACGGTCTTTTATAGATCTTCCTCTTACACCACCCATTCTTTTACAGCATGATCCCTGTTGGGTGTTGTTAGAGGGAATAGGAGGTAGAGCCCAAGCCAAGCAGCATCAGCACGGAAAGCAGCAGCCACAGTGGAAGGCAGCGCTTTGAATGATCTCATGAATCAGCTGTGACATTATCTACAGTGAAACGCCTGGGAAGGGGTTTCCCATGTCCTACCCTGACCTGGAAGGTTGAATCCACAGGGGCCTGAAGGGCATTTTGATTGCCAAAGACAAAGGCTAAATCAGAAGGAAATGATATTTTATTTAACCTCTGCATCAGCGTGGGGGCCCGGGGGGGGGGTAGAGGCAGGGGGGCGGTGACCGG